>JAXCGZ010023176.1:0-25000 GCA_037179515.1 Halocaridina rubra
TATATAAGATACTGAAGAATTGGAACTTGTCATACCAACAGCGATGAGAGACTTGCTTAAGTTAGGTTAAGCTTGCTTATATTTTAGCTTGGCCTTAAAGCTCAAATTCTAACCTAATTAAACCTAACCTAAGCTAACGTAAATTTTCTTCGCTGTTTCTTGGCCGAACACAGAACACGCATTCACCACGATCCACACATACCTCAACTACTATCAATAATAATAATGATAATGACTATTATTAATAAAAATAATAATAATAATAATAATAATAATAATAATAATAATAATAATAATAATAATAATAATAATATATCCATATTTATCATTATTATTATTATTATTATTATTATTATTATTATTATTATTATTATTATCATCATTATAATTACTACCACTACAACTACTATTGTAATTATTATTATTTAAATTCTATCAATAATGATGATGATAATGATAATAATAGTAATAATAATAGTAATTACAATAATAATAATAATATTAATAAAAATAATAATAATAATAATAATAATAATAATAATATTAATAATAATAATAATAATAATAATAATAATAATAATAATAATAATAATAATGTTGTTGTTCCGGTTTTACGTCACGAACACCCTTTTCTACTAAGGGCTAGGACGGTTGCCTTCTTGCGAAGGACTTGCTTTGGCAGATGTAATCCTTACCCTGAGTGAATGCCCTTGCTAACCTCAGACCGTGACGGGGCGCGAACCCTCGACCTGAGGCCTCAAAGTCGCGGACGCTACCGCTTGAGCCACGGTGACTACAATAGTAATAATAATAATAATAATAATAATAATAATAATAATAATAATAAATAATAATAATGACAGTTACAATAGTAATGGAAATAATACTTTATTCAAAAAAGTCTTGTTGTCACCCACAACGCTCCCAAGTGAAGGTCCGATATCTTCACTACTATATGTGGTGACTACAACAGCTGAAACCGAGTGAAGAAAAGGCGTTAAGCACAACGATATTGGGATCTACCCTCCTCCGGATTACTAAAGACTCTTCTGGACTTCAGAACAGACTGGAGTTACTAAACTAGCTACTGCTTCGCTGGATGCGTTGAAAATGTCCCGCCGTCGCTACTGCTTCACTGGATGCGTTGAGACTGTCCCGCCGTCGCTACTGCTTCGCTGGATGCGTTTAGACTGTCCCGCCGTCGCTACTGCTTCGCTGGATGCGTTGAGACTGTCCCGCCGTCGATACTGCTTCGCTGGATGCGTTGAGACTGTCACGCCGTCGCTACTGCTTCGCTGGATGCGTTGAGACTGTCCCGCCGTTGTTACGACTTCGCTGGACGTTGAGACTGGAAGACTAGTGTCACATCGGCGCAGTGATTAACGTCATTCATAATAATACTTGGTTTTGAAGTTAACGTAATCATAAATGCTTGATTTTGCAATTAACGTAAATAATTGTGCTTGCTAAGTGAATAATTAACGTACTTCATAATGTTTGTTTTTGCAGTTAACGTAATCATAAAGTTCGTTTTTGCAATTAACGTAAATAAGAGTAACGTAATGATAATGAGATTTACCCCTCTCTGTCTCTTATAATCTATCACCTCTTTTCCTCTCTCTCAGTTTCTTCTCTCTACATACCAACCTGGAGGGGGTCCAGGATAAAACCCCTACTTGTTGCAAAGTTAAGACCGCAGCAATGTGGGATCCCGTGTTTAGGGTTCACGGGACCAAGGAATGTTTAACATTCCTTGTTGAACATTCCTTGGGTAAAACGTCCCCTAGCGACAAGTCTGATTTTTCTGTCTCATGCCACAAACCTCTTCGCGGTGAGACAGATCAACGTGGAAGCTCTTCAAGCTTCCACGGCTAATTGTGGCAATCTTTCTCTCTCACTCAATCTTCTCTCTTCACTTTCTCTCTTTTCATCCTAGTCCCAACCCGCTGAGCAAGTCACTTATCTTTGCAAATTTTTTATTTTAGTATTATTAATATTGTCATTAAGAACTCTAAAATAACTCTCAAGAGGATTCAGTAGGACTCAAGAGGACCTTTCACTCCTGGAAATCACTAATCTGAGGTTCCCTGAGTCACGATTGGAATTAAAGTGAAGATAGCTTTAACGGAATAGTCATCTCTTTACACTGCTTATATTATTACTGATACGCTTATCAAGAACTTTAAAATAACTTTCAGGAGGATTCATGAGGCCTCAAGAGGACCTTTCATTCTGGAAATCACTAGTCAGAGGTCTTCTAAGTCACGATTGGAATTAGTGAGGACAATTAGAATAATTACACACATAACCCCCTTCCCCTTGTATGGGGGGTGGCCAAGCCAAAAAACACGCATTCACTGTGATCCACTCATACGTCAACTACTTCAGGAGACGTGAAGTTAGGAGCTTGGGGCACTTTCCCGTAAGCACAATTATATATATATATATATATATATATATATATATATATATATATATATATATATATATATATATATATATATATATATATATATATATATATATATATATATATATATATATATATATATATATATACACACACACACACACAGCGATAAATAAAAACTTTATAGTTTTGAAAGAAATCATAGGTATAATTTTAAAAGAAATTCAAAGAGAAAAATTTAAGGATTTCCAATGGTTAGAGGGGAGGATTGCAAATAGAGAGAGAGAGAGAGAGAAAAAAAAAGAGAGAACATCACTAGTAATTATACTGGAGGAGCCGATAAAAAGGCCATTTCACCTGTCCTGTACAAAACACAAATACACAAACAAACTTTCATTTCAGAGATTCTATGAAATCTGAGCGAGGTCGAAGGTTATTCTCTGCAGTGCATTCAGTACTCCAAGCACCACTGATACTTATAAATGTTTGAGAATGTAAGTCACAAAAAATGTTTAGACTATTCATAAGTCATGGATTAGCTACAGAATATATCTAAAGTTTATTTATAACAGTTTGAAAATAGCAATTCAAAGATCGTGCGATAATAACGATTTAAGTACTGTACTAAAAATTATGAAAACTAAATCTTTTATTAACATAACCATATTTAGCATAAACTCGTGTTCATAATCAGAATAACAGGTGAATTCCATTGATAGCATAATTATAACTTGAAAATTAAATTCATTCTCATGGGGGTTCATGTCAGTTACATGTAGAATGACCTGTCAGCTTGTATCTTACCTAGAAATTGCCTATTGAGTCAAAAGTAACGCCTACTTTATGTTATAATCTTATTACAGCCATCGCAAAGTGACTAAGTAAATGTTTAATATGGAACACTCCAATTGTTTTTTAAACAAACCAAACCTGATATTCACTTCTCTCTATAGTTGTAATATTGGCTAAGAGTGATTTTAAGATTCGTTTTATGCACTCCTTCAATTTTTGGACTAAGCATTTTTTTCTGGTAAGATTCGCTGTTTTGATTTGCTTTGATATTTTTTTATTCTGGGAAATCACTGTCTTTTGTGTTAGGGACATTAATGGGCATGTGGGTAATTAAATAACTTACGATAACTAACCTGACTCAAATTTGAAACCATACATTCCTTATTAGCGTGAATTTAGGGTACATCCCAGGAAGTGGTGGTAACGCTGATTTCTCAGGTAGGCTGTGGAATGGGCCCATAAAACGAAACTTAACCTTTAGGTTTGGTTAATCTAGTGACCAAACGTAAACATTTATGATTGATTTTGTTCTCATTGGGATTCCTGACGTTCACAGCATGAAGAAAAAAATTTGTAAAGTTCACAGGCATAAAAGCCTCTTTCTAGAAACTGACAATATCCAATACTGTACAGTAGTTGGAGTTTTAAACTATATTTTTTATAAAATGAATTTAAAGCAAATAAATTAAAGCTTTTTACCCGTTGGAAATATAGCGTTCTCGAAATGAAGCCACCCACTTTTTCCCATGATGGTGGATAGCAAAGGAAATTAATAGTATTTTCCTGTCGTAGCAAAAGATATTAATGCTAACCCAACGTATTCATACCTAATTTATAACAGATATTGGTCTATTACTATTTAGCGGGTGCTGCTCCCCAGACTCATTGTTCCTAACCAACATCCTTGGATTTTTTAGGTGGAAAAAAAATATAAAATTATATATATATATATATATATATATATATATATATATATATATATATATATATATATATATATATATATATATATATATATATATATATATATATATATATATATATATATATATATATATATATATTGTATATGTTATCCTAATCTATTGTTCCCGAATTTGATACCCTAGTCAGGGAGGTGCATCCCTAAGAAGGAACAAGATGACTGTGTCTTAAAGAAGTGGTTTTAGATGATGAATTTTTTTTTATGCTCAAGTTTTTGTATTAAGAGAAAGGCTAATGCATATTCAGTTTACAGTTTAATGTTATTTACTAGCTCTCTATTTTCAGCTACATTAACAACAATGACATCGCCCGTGAAATCACTTAAGCGCAAATTGTCAAACTTAGATGACAACTTCAGGTGAGTGTGCAGTATATCCTAAAATTTATTGCAGGTCTCAGGAAAATTATTAGAAATTGATATTATATTTGATATTTGCTTATCTTAAGTGTAAACGTTGATCCTCTATCCTGACCTGACTCTTATGGGTATGGACACTAACATGGAACACTCCCTTTTTCAATAGACGTGTAATACAGTGTTGCCTCACTTATCGCGGTAGTTCGGTTCCGGGACCCGGCGTGAACCAGGAAATCCGCGAAGTAGGATCAGCCTATATGTACATAGATATTTTAATATATTTTTACGTTTACACTGTATAAACTGTCCCTGTACTGTTAACATACCACCCTTTACTTCATAGATAACAGCATGCAAGCGTAAATTTATATGAAAGTGATAGGAAAACTTACCGTGAATGTGATGATGACGTGACATACATACTCATTTACAATTATTTTTTCGTTTACGTACTGTATAAACCCTCCCAGCACTGTTAAAAAACACCCTTAACATTATAGATAACAGCAAGCAACGTAAATTTTTATGAAAGTGATAGGAAAACTTACCGTGAATGTGATGATGACGTGACATACATACTCATTTCCAATTATTTTTTCGTTTACGTACTGTATAAACCCTCCCTGAACTGTTAAAAAAACACCCTTTACATTATAAATAACAGCAAGCAACGTAAATTTTTAAGAAAGTGATAGATAAAATTACGGTGAATGAGGTGATGCTGACGTGACATACATACTCATTTACAATTATTTTTTCGTTTACGTACTGTATAAACCCTCCCTGCACTGTTAAAAAAACACCCTTTACATTATAAATAACAGCAAGCAACGTAAATTTTTATGAAAGTGATAGGAAAACTTACTGTGAATGTGATGATGATGACGTGACATACATACTCATTTACAATTATTTTTTCGTTTACGTACTGTATAAACCCTCCCTGAACTGTTAAAAAAACACCCTTCACATTATAAATAACAGCAAGCAACGTAAATTTTTATGAAAGTGATAGATAAAATTACGGTGAATGAGGTGATGATGACGTGACATACATACTCATTTACAATTATTTTTTTGTTTACGTACTGTATAAACCCTCCCTGAACTGCTAAAAAAAACACCCTTTACATTATAAATAACAGCAAGCAACGTAAATTTTTATGAAAGTGATAGATAAAATTACAGTGAATGTGATGATGATGACGTGACACACTTACTCATTTACAATTATTTTTTTGTTTACGAACTGTATAAACCCTCCCTGCACTGTTAAAAAAACACCCTCTACATTATAAATAACAGCACGCAACGTAAATTTTTATGAAAGTGATAGATAAAATTACGGTGAATGAGGTGATGATGACGTGACACACATACTCATTTATAATTATTTTTTCGTTTACGAACTGTATAAACCCTCCCTGAACTGTTAAAAAAACACCCTCTACATTATAAATAACAGCAAGCAACGTAAATTTTTATGAAAGTGATAGATAAAATTACGGTGAATGAGGTGATGATGACGTGACACACATACTCATTTACAATTATTTTTTCGTTTACGAACTGTATAAACCCTCCTTGCACTGTTAAAAAAACACCCTTTACACTATAAATAACAGCACGCAACGTAAATTTTTATGAAAGTGATAGATAAAATTACGGTGAATGAGGTGATGATGACGTGACACACATACTCATTTACAATTATTTTTTTGTTTACGAACTGTATAAACCCTCCTTGCACTGTTAAAAAAACACCCTTTACATTATAAATAACAGCACGCAACGTAAATATTTATGAAAGTGATAGATAAAAAATTACGATGAATGAGGTGATGATGACGTGACACACATACTCATTTACAATTATTTTTTCGTTTACAAACTGTATAAACCCTCCCTGAACTGTTAAAAAAGCACCCTTTACATTATAAATAACAGCAAGCAACGTAAATTTACATTTCCAATAAAAAATGAAAATACTGAAAAAAAAAAAAATTTTCAATATTTTTAATATTTTTGCGTATACCCATAAAATAAAATAATAATTTATCCAAAAAAAAAAAACGCGATAGAGTGAGAATGCGAACCAAGAAACGCGAATAACCGGAGTAACACTGTAGCTCTATTCTCTTATGTAGGTGTTTAATAGCTCCAGACGAAAAAGTACCATCCAGCCACGACCCTGGAAATCAATCCCTTGCACTTATGACTCACTAACCAACAGTATTATTGTTAGAGAGATGTATTAGAACTCCTATATTGATCAGGAAAACGGAAGAAAACACCTTTTTTCTGGATTATCTTCTTTGGACTCAATGGTCGTGGTGTTTTGTATGTACTATCTGCTTTCTTAATTAGTTTGCAATTTCTAATAGATAGTGTTCCAAAATTGATATTAGGTAAGGTCTTGGTGATGGCAAGTATTTCTTTAAAAATCCACCCTGTTCTATAATTTAAGGTACTACTGTTTCAAATGCTCTCTGTTTATATGGAGAAGTAACAATATTTTTGTGAAGGGGCGAGAGCTTAGGATATGCTTTTTTAATGCATCTCGTTCCACTCTTCTTACAGAGAGCTTATTATTTATACACTTTATGTACGAATACTCCTGCATGCTTAATGTGAAATAAACAGGTATAAATTCCATGTCTGTATGTATACAAACCTATACCAAAAAATAACCCCGAGGAAAAGAAACTGTCCTTAGATACAGTCGCAGGCATCATGCAGAGAAACACTTATATGTGTATTATAGAAATGAACCATCTTGAAATCAGCTAAGCTGTCATATGGCAATTGTTGCCGTATTAAAATTTTATTTGTGGATGTTAATATCGTCTTGTGCTGAATCAGTGTAGGATATTTAATTCATTAGCTTATACCTTCAGGTATGTCTAAATTTTGCACCCCTGAAGTGGTATGGGATATGGCTCTTACCTCTAGAATCAAGTCAGAGGCCATTCAAGACCTATCTTGTTTTTTGTAGCATAGGGAAAAGAATAATTTTGCTGCCTCAGATTTTAACCTGTGAATCCAATTAGCCATTTACTGGCAAGGTATTATGTAATGAGTTATGGAATTATATTTTAAGTGCTCGCAGTTGAGATGTTTATTGGGGGTCATAGATATCATCCTTTTGTACTTTCAGTCTTTTCTTCATATATACTGTATTACTGACTTTACTAACCCAGACATGTCCAAATATCATAATTTGTCTTATTTATTGGTAGTGAACTTTATAGCATTGTATTATTAATGTCTTTATTTTTCATATACAGTATTATCTTGAAGTTCATATTTCTTTAAGGTAAGAATTAGCATTCAGTATTCACTTTTGTCCCATTCTAATGTAATCAGTACTTGAATGTTAACTTATATGAATGCTTATTCATATTAATAGGTTTTATGATATTTGAATGAGTGCCTTTTGTAATCAGATTGTTAGTGGGTCTCTAAATTTTTCTCTCAATCTCTGTTTCCATTTTTATAATTTCTTTCTTTAACGACATATTTTTTCTATAATACCTAGAGACGACCATTTGGTTCTACAAATACTGTACTTTCTTTATCTATAGTAAGGAAATATTTTTATTAATTTTGCTTTTATAATAGGATATATATATATATATATATATATATATATATATATATATATATATATATATATATATATATATATATATATATATATATATATATATATATATATATATATATATATATATATATATATATATATATATATATAGTGTTACCCCGGTTATTCGTGTTTCTTGGTTCGCGTTCTCACTGTATCGTGGTGGTGGTGTGTGTGTGTGTGTGTGTTTTTTTTTTTTTTTTTTTTTTTTTTTTTTTTTGTGACACCAGGATGGGCCATAAAATGATAAAATAAAGCAGACTTTATCAGGTTGTAAAGAGAAACAGAGATGGAGAGTGTAATGACCTGTCAGATGTGAAGGGATTATAAAAGATGTGTAATGAATATCCAGCTCTCTGCTGGGTTTTAATATACCTCTGCATTACTTTCATGATGTCTGTTCCAATAATTCTGCTTAGATCTTATTATTATTATTATAATTATTATTATTATTATTATTATTATCATTGGCAACAATAATTTTCCTTTGATGATGATTGTGGAATTATTATCATCATCATCATTATTATTATTATTAAGGGCTCATCATTGTTTGTACATCTGTTGGTTTATTTACTTTTAATAACTGTGTAAAGTGCCCCTCCCTAGTTGGCTGAGACAAAGAGAGTGTGGGGGGTTGGGTAGAATAGAATGTTAGAGAGAGAGAGCATCTTTAATTAACTCTTATTCATTCAACCAAAACTACATTATTTATAGTAAAAATAATGGTTTGATTACGAATCCGTAGTAATAATGATGATGATAAAATTAATAATAATAATAATGATAATAATAATAATAATCTCCCCAATCATCATCAATGGAAAATTATTGTTGCCAATAATAATAATAATAAGATCTAAGGAGAAGTTTTAGAATAGACATCATGAAGGTAATGCAGAGGTATAGTAAACCCAGCAGAGAGCTGGATATTCATTACACATCTTTTATAATCCCTTCACATCTGACAGGTCATCCCACTCTCCATCTCTCTTTCTCTTTACAGCCTGATAAAGGCCGTTTTATTTTATAATTTTTGGCCTGTCCTGGTGTCATAATCATCTTAAAAAAAAAAAAATAAATAAAAAATTAAAGGCTGATCCTACTTCGCGATTTTCCTGGTTCGCGCCGGGTCCCGGAACCGAACTACCGCGATAAGGGAGGCAACACTGTATATATATATATATATATATATATATATATATATATATATATATATATATATATATATATATATATATATATATATATATATATATATATATATATATATATATATATATATATGACCCCAACCCACTAATGCCTGTACCCATGTACAAACCAACCCACGAACAATATTTTGAACAAATTTATATCCCATCCCACGAACACGCATGTGTTGTCCAAGCCACCACTTGTCCCACTCACCTGCTCTCAGTTCTGCATTGGTGCCGGCGCTGTGTGGTTTGTTCCTGATCTGATTGTAGTTCTTACTTTATTTTCCATTGTTCTACCTTTCATATAGCCTTTATTATGGCTCCTAAGAAAGTTAAAAGTGTTAATGATATTGGCGTCAAACGCCCTAGACACATAACAGTGGAAACGAAGAAAGAAATAATTTCTAAACATGAAAATGGGGTTCGTGTGTCTGATCTGGCCACGCAGTATAACATGGGGAAATCGACCATCTATACTATTTTAAAGAATAAAGAGATCTTAAATGCAGCTGACGTGGCTAAGGGAGTAAATATCTAAACAAAGAAAAGGTCACAATTAATAGAAGAGGTAGAAAAATTATTATTGTTGTCGATAAGTAAAAACCAGCTGGTTGGAGATAGCATTAGCAAGGTCATAATATTCACTAAGGCTTTGCAAATCCACCATGATTTAGTAGCAAACTCTCCAAGTTCTAGTGGCGCTAAAGTTGAGGAATTTAAAGCCAGCAGAAGCTGGTTTGAACACTTGCCAACGAATTGGGATTCATAGCATCATTAGACATGGAGAGGTGGCTAGTTCCAACCAAAAAGCAGCGGATTCTTATGTGAAGGAATTCGCTATATTTGTCGAGATTGAAGGTTATATCCCTCAACAAGTTTTTCATTGTGATGAAACGGGAATCTTTTGGAAGAAAATGCCCAAAAGAACCTGTATAACCCAAGAGATGTCACTGCCTGGCCACAAACCAATGAAAGACAGGCTTATTCTTTTATTGTGCGCTAATGCTATTGGGGACTGTAAGATCAAGCCTCTTTTAGTTTACCACTCTGAAAATCCGCTTGTTTTTAAGTGCAATAACGTGTTGAAGGCTAGCCTTCCAGTAATGTGGAGGTCAAATCCAAAGGCTTGGGTCATGCAAATTTTATTCCTAGAATGGTTGATTGAAGTGTTTGCGCCAGCAGTGAAGAAATATCGTGAGGAAAATGATTTGCCCCTTAAGTGTCTTATTATCATAATGGATATGGCTCCATCCCATCCTCCAGGTGTGGAAGATCTCACTATACATTACGACTTCATTAAAGTAAAATTTCTGCCTCCCAACACCACTCCTATCCTCCAGCCCATGGACCAGCAGGTAATTTCTAATTGTAAAATAATGTATACGAAGGGTCTTTGTGTCAGGTGTTTCCAAGTCACCATGACACGGATTTGATCCTTCATGATTTCTGGAAAGACCACTTTAATATCCTCCACTGCACTGGGCTCATTGAAAAAACATTGAACTCCGCCTGGAGGAAACTTTGGCCAGGTTGTGTGACTGATAGAGACTTCTAGGGCTTCGAGCAGGAGTTAGCTATTCAAATTGTCAATGAAATTGTGGCCACAGGCAAAGGTTTGGGTTTGGATGTCAATGAGGAGGACATGGAGGAGCTGGAGGACCACAAAGAAAACCTTATCACCGAAGAATTAGTTGAGTTGCAACGTGAACAGGTGAAGATTCTTCAAGAGGAGCAGTCACCAGAGGAGGGGGATGAGAGGGAAAAGGTGTCCAGTGAAGAATTTAAAGAAATATTTAGTAAGTGAAATGATGTGCAAGCTTTTATTGAGAATCATCACCCAGATAAAACTGTGGGCAATGGAGTAGTGAGCATGTTAAATGACAATGCGATGATTATTTTTAGAAAAATTTACCAAAGAAAAAAAAGACAAATTTCTCTGGATCGTTTCCTTGTCCCAGTAAGCAGGGATGCAGCTTCCAAAAGAAAAAAAAGAAAGAAAACACCAGAAATAGAGTCTGTATCGGAAGAGTTCCCTAATATTTTTATGGAAGGGGTCTCTCCTTCCAAAAATTAGTCCCCCTCCTCCTCATTCTCCACTACCATCCACATATACCAGCAACAATCATCCACAAAGGTATATACAGTACTGTTTCTTACCTACATTATTTTTTTGTATTTATTATTAGTGGGAGAATGTAACAACTTTTTATAAGTGTTAGACTATGCTATTTCATATTGGGTATAAACTAATGTATCCTGTATACCAAAATATGTATATGTTCTACTTTAGTAGAGTAGAATTCCTTCCTATTATTAATGTAGTTTTCCTTTTACAGATAAAATACATATAACCTGTATTATATTTCATGTTTTTAGTGACTAAAATAATTTTGAAATGAATATTTATTATGACCAGGTATGGATTAATTGAATTTACATGCTTTTTAGTGGGAAAAATAAATCCAACCCAAGAACACTTATTGGGAACGGATTAAGTTCGTGGGTTGGGGTCACCACTGTGTATATATATATATATATATATATATATATATATATATATATATATATATATATATATATATATATATATATATATATATATATATATATATATATATATATATATATATATATATATATATATATATATATATATATATATACCGAATATTCTCGGTGCTTCATTACACATCTCTTATTATTGCTTCACCTCTGACAAGTCACAATGCTTCCCATCTCTGTTTCTCTTTACTTTATGTTTTCTTCATTCTCAGGCCCGATGAGGGCAGATTTTTTTATTTTTTTTTCCATTTGTCACCATCTTTAAAAAGAAAACTTAAGTGTTTCCTTGGAAGTGTAGCATTAAGATGTATTCATTTACCAATGCCAACATAAAACCATTATTGCAGATCAAGCTTTGACCCTCAAGCAGATGAAGAATTCTTAAAAGCAGAAGAGGAGCTAAAGAATGACCATACTGCCTTTTATCAGCTCTTTCTTGATATTCCTGAAGTGCACCCTGACTACTCTCTTCATTACGTACAGTTTAAAACAGAGTATAACAAGCGTTTTGGAAATGAGCCTGAAAATTTCAAAAAGCTATGGGATGTTTATTGGTATGAGGTTATCCAACAGAAACAGGAAGAGGATTGGGACTTGAAGATTAGAGTTCTCATCAGGCAGTATCAAGTGAAGAGTTCATATGAAGAAAAGGCACAAGAAAAAAGACAGTCAGGGTTGAAAATGCAATATAACAGCATTTCAAGTGATGAAGAAAGTTCAGGTAGTAATAAGGAATCTAAATGGAAGAATATTGTTGTAGATGGTTCATCACCAAACAATATACCTTTGTCACATTCATTAGAATTACTAGAGAATGTATGTGACTCACTGGGAGACATATTTGGATCCGTATTGAAGAGAGTAATTAAGAAAATTAATGAATCGACCAATACTGAAGACATAATTTCATTTCTTAGTAACAAGGATACTGTTAAATTGCTAAAATGGGCTGCTGGAAAATTGAAAGTTTTAGGTGTTGATGCAGAGGGAGCACAAAAAAATAAATTGCTGTCTTGCAGTAACATAGCCTTAAAGTTAATTATTTATGGGATTGAAGGTACGTGGAATGCAAACCATAATAGACTAGATATTGAAAAGATAGCCATATCTACATTTAATAAAGATATTCCAACCACACTCTCCATAATTGAAGAGTCTTTAAAGCTTTGTGGAATAGAGAGCCCCACACGTAGAATTGTGAATAGCGTTTTCTCTCAAGTGTCATCTCACCATGTTAAAATGGCACTGAGTAAATGAAGAATAACAACTTGACTTTTATGGAAAAAACCAGTCTTGACACTGTTGTTGCCTGACTTTACTTATTTCATGTGGACGTGTCATATATTCTTGTATTATATGCTGCAATATATACAGTACATTAATGGGCACATTAAGTTGATTTCTAATAGTGACATGTTGTGTTAGTTTGAAATAGGAAAAATACCATTTTCCTAGCTAAATATATTAAATGTATATACCTTTGTAAAGAAAGAATGTCGAGTTTATATATGTAGCTATTAAACAATGGGTCAAGTTTAATAATAGTATTTGAGAACAAACAATCAAACATTTATTTCCATTTTTGTACAATGACTATTCTTAGAACAAACAAACAAACAAACATTTATTTCCATTTTCGTACAATGGTTAGTCTTCTAAAAATAAAAGTAACTTATAAGTAGACATGTAATTGAACTAATAAGTAAGAGGGTAATACATACAGTTAAATTAAATGTAGCTTTCATAGAAAATAATAATGATGTAATAAAAATGTAAACAATACTGTTAATAATATAGTAATAATAACACTAGATACAGTATCTTTATTATCGGCAGCATTACCATATTTGTTTTCCTTTCAATGAGAATAATTAGTTCTTAACTTAGAGAACAGAGAAGCCGATATCAGTTTACATATAGAGAGGTTAGTGTTAAGGGAAATTGCATTAAATCATTAACTTTAGTTTGTGTGAGCAGCAACTATTTATCCAAAAGAAAACTATATAGTTTGCCGTTGAAAGCTGTGAAGGAGGATGCATTTTTAAGATGCTCTGGAATATTGTTCCAGAGTGTTGGCACTATAATAGTGATCATCTTTGAACCTGCTTCTGTGTTTGTTCTGTGAATAAAGAGGTCACTACTCTGTCTTGTGTTGGTTCCCCTTATATCCCTGACTGTTTTTAAATCAAATAGCCAGCTAGGATAATGATGGTCCAAAATTCTGTATACAAAAACATAAATAGCATAATCGACCTTGTTTTCTGCCCGCAGCCACCCAAGTTTATTGAGAGCTGGTGTGATGTGGTCATATTTTCTTATTCCTCCCAGGGCAACTCGAGCTGCAAAATTAATAAGCTTCTGTATTCTGTTTATATGAGTCTTAGTGGGAGCTCCCCAAACAGTTGTGCAGTAAGTAATGTGACTTAGGGCTAGAGGTTTAACAACAGTTATTGTCTCTTATACGTGATAAGTACATTAATGTTCCTGTAACCTTTTTGCATACTTTATCTGTGTGGGAATCAAACAACATGTAGATATCAAAGTGAATTCCTAGATTTTTGACTGTTTTGCTAGGTGTAATAATATTGTTGCAAAAATTAATTGTTGTGTTTTCTGGAATTTGTGCTATATGGAACCTTGAACCAATAAACATGCATTGTGTTTTACTTTCGTTAATTAACAGCCCAATTTCTTGAAAATAGGTTTCAATTTTTGACAGAGTGTTTTCTGCTCTTAAGGTTAGCTCTGGGAGATTATTAATATCACCACTAAGAAGTAGTTGAGTGTCATCTGCGTATTGTACGACTAGATAGTCAGAAATGAAAGAAGATAGATCATTTACGTAAATGGAGAAGAGGATAGGACCAAGTACTGATCCCTGTGGAACACCAAATGATAAATTTTTTGGCATAGAGATTAATGTTGTTAAGACGTATAGACTGTTTGCGATTAGGTAGATACTCTTTAAACCAGCTCGTATCATTATTTAGGTTAGTACATTTACGTATAAGAATTTCATGGTGTACACTGTTGAAGGCTTTGATAAGCCTAATAATACAAGCAGAGATATTTTTTTCATATCTATATTATTATAGTAGTCTCCGTGGCTAAATTGTAGCGTCCGCGACTCTGTGTCGGCAGGTCGAGGGTTCGTGCCCCGTCACGGACTGAGGTTAGTAAGGGCATGCACTCAAGGTAACGATTACATTTGCCAAAGCAAGTCCTTCGCAAGAAGGCAGCCGTCCTAGCCCTTAGTAGAAAAGGGAGTTCGAGACATAAACCGAATCATCATCTATATTATTATAGATACTATTCGTAACTTTGAGCAGTACAGTTTCCGTTGAGAGTTTCGGTCTGAAACCATGTTAGTTAATAGATAATAGTCTATTTGACTCTAAATATGACATAAGGAATAGATGCACAAAGTGGACTATCGTTATGATTTCAGTCATTGGTTTAATGGTTTCTTCTCCTTATTCATAAAGTGAGTAAATGCTTTTTGATAACTTTTCCAAATTCATGTGTCAGACAGTCCTTGACTTACAGTATTTTGACTTGTGGCTATTGAATTTATAACAAATTTATCATATTCATTCACAAGTAATATACATTTTGTGATGAAGGATAATTGAAGAGCTCACCTGAAATGAAAAAAATAACGTGTGTATGTGTTTTATAGTGTGCTTTGCAACACGCTATTCCACGCATATATATGCCTCAATACTATTTGTGTTTTGACTTACAACTGTTTTGTCTTCCGTGTCAAAACATATTTTTTTTTTAGTAACTCAAGGACTGTATATATTGATATGAAGCTTAAATTTTATGCCATGATATATGATATATAGTAAACATTGCAATGCGCAAGGAGAACTTTTAGATTTCAAAGAGGATGTTATGAAAAATATCTGACCCTTGTTATATTAAAAGATACTCAAAGTATTGCATATAAGAATAATTTTATATTGTTATAACCTGTTGGGATATCGGGAAAACCCTTGTTTGCTGGTAATTTAGGCATATATCTCCTCATTTCTTCTGCAGATTTAAATTGCATATTTTGTGTGCTAAGCAATATTACCCATTTCATTTGCATTTTTTTAACTTATACATTTGTTTTCCAGTTTTCATATATTTTGAAGTAAAGAAGAATTAAATAGGTACACGAGAGGGCAGAGCCTCCAAATGGCAGAACTAGTATCCATATGTTTTTGTGTGAGAATATTCGTTACCAGAATTCCAATTTTTTTTTCAGTGATTTTTTACTTTCCTTTAATGTCTTAAAAATGCGGATATTGCAAAGAAGAGTATCACCAGTGTGCTCTTAGGTTATTTATCAGTATTTATAAGGCAAATCACTTAACCTAACTTAGCCTAACAGTTTACGGGATTATTCAACATTACATAAGATTCTGAGGGTAAAATCTGAATTCATTTTAATAAATCCTTTTGTATATAGTCTATAATTTGTTATATAAAAAGTATTATATCATGAAATACCAGTGTATATATTACAGGTTTTCAAAAGATCCGAAAATCCTCCATCCTATACTTACAAAATGTTTGTTTTCTTAGAAGATATGGAAATGACTGAAAAAAAACATGATAAAACCTTTGTTTTACTTTGTAACGGAATTTAATGTTATTTCAGTCATGCTGTGGAAGTAATACTGTAAAACACCCTTTTATATGTAAGCCTTTCAAGGATGCCAGTCATTTTTGAGTGTGTGAAGGCAAAAGATATACTGTACATCATATTACATGAAGTATTTCAGAGAGGCTCAGAAACATGTAAGAAATTATGAAAAACGGCGACAGTATATTCTCTATTGCCTATTATAAATCTTTTCTTCAAAATGTGACCAAAAGTATTGGTTAAGGAAAAAGAGATATCTTAGGAATCCCTTATTAGTTTAGAAAAAATATAAGTATGAAATAGAATGGAGGAGAAGAAAGTATAATGAATATAATGTAATGATAATATTTCCATCTGTGTAAGCTGTTTGCTAAGTATATAACAATTTTAAATAAGATTATGAGTCTGTTATTTTCTTTTTAGTACCGTATATTGTTTTCTTTTTGAATTTTTACCTCTTATAATTTTCAAAGTTGCTTAGTGCTCCTTTCTGTTCTGCTATACTCTGGTTTTTCTCTTTTTTCCTAGTTTACAGATATGTTTTTGAGCTGAGTTCAGCTAGTAAAAGCAGACTTTTTATAGGGAATCAAGTTTTTAACTTCATCTGTATGGTAATAGTTTGAGTAATTAACCTCTTTTTCTGAAACTGTCGTTCATTGTTTCATGAGAAAACCCCAACAATTGTAGGAAATATGACTGTTTGGAATTCCTTTTCCCTTATTTCATAGCTAAGGGTCCTCACTCTTAATGAGAAGACTCTTTTGCCAAATGTTTCTGTTGTCTAGAATTAAGTAAGATTAATATTGATAAGAATTATGAGGCAACTCTTTATAAACCAACTGTATTAACTTTTGTTTTGGAATATAGGCATTTAAGAGATTTAGAAAGCTTTGAACTAGTAGAATTTTCTGTTTTGTTTTTAACTATGTGCAATCTGAGGAGTTAATATTTTGGTGTGAAAATTTCTATTGGTGGGGGGGATAGTGAATTGTGTGCTCATAACAAGATGTTATTCATTAAATTTATGAATTTCTAGGTTTCTCTTTAGTTGTCTTCAATAAGAATAATGCTATAGAGAGAAATATGTAATATTATTGGATAAAGTTCTCATATCAGTAAGTAACCTTCACGCTGTCCAATCAGTTCTTTTCTTTATATATATTTATCAAGTTTATGGTAATGCCCTTTGCAAAAGTCCTTTCATTTGTAAAAAATAATTTATAGATACTGTATATTTCATAGCTAGCACCCTTCTTTGCTTTCTCCAGATATGGAATCTGTTATATAATAGCCCTTATAAATTGAATACTCTGAAAGTCTGACATTATGTCAAGGAAAAAAGTATCCGCTTTGATATGTTCTATGATAACTTCTTAGTTTTTGAGTTATTCTTTTATTGCTTTATATAATATTAGAATTATTTACCGTGTATTCTTTATATGCGTACTATATATGGAGAAGTCGTATATTGTTTTATATGTTTCTTTATTTTTTATGTGGTTTTTCACTCATTCAGGGTGGTATGATGCTACTAACAAGGACTCTTGCAGTTTGTGAATCTGCATGTGTATTCTATGCCATTATAAGTCTCATCCCTCCTACATTTGCAGCAGTTTCATATAGTATAATGGCATCACAGCTCTCTCTCATTGTTGCACAAATGTGTAGTGTATTAAAGGTATTCGTTCTCCATCATTCTTTTTCAGCGATGGCTAATATTCTAAGCCAGTTGTATTATATAAAACTTTGATTTAAAAATATTTATATATGTCATCCAGATTTAATGAATCTCTGCTATGTGTTATGGTTGCATTTATGAATATAGTTGCCGAGATATGTGTGGCAATTTACTTTTTTATGAGAAACTTAAATTTAGAGTTGCAGTAATTGTCATAGAATAATAAAAAATTAAAGTGTCTCTTCTTTGGTATTTTACAAGTTTATTTAACTGCTTAATTTTCTGAAGTGCTTTGTAGATCGATGCTCTTACAATTTTATGTCTTATTACTAATTGTTTGTGTCTTTTCAGTTAGTTCTATTCTGTTGAATTTGACTGTTCCTTAATATTTTATGATTTTAAGATTATTTTGCTTATTTAGTTTTAGATAATCCAAAGAATCAGTTTTGTGATTAACAATTAGTTCATAACACTTTCAGCCTACTTAGTTACTCATTACTGTCCCTAATTTATGAGTGAGAGTATATTTGGTCCAATGAATAAATCTAGTGCAGGTATGGGAGTTTTCTTTTAGTCTGACAATCAAACTCTTTTTCAAACCCTCAGTAAATCTGCTCTCATTTTACAGTATGTTTCCTTCCTGTTAAGTAGTTCTTACTATCTTACTACTATTTAAAGAACTACTATTTTATTAACTAACCAATAACATGCATTTTTTTTATGTATCATTATTAGGCCCCATTTGGAGGTGGACACAGCTTGAAGCTGGGAAATTAATGCTGGATATCCTTCCTAGCACCTTGCTGTGGGCTCATATGTAGGTCCATCACCTCTCAAGTCAAGCACTCTCACGACACTAGGGTTATACAAGCATATATCGGTAGCTTATTGTGAAATCTACTTTTGGGATTGTTAGTGCATTTCCTTCTCACCTTCCTCGATTGCTGATGTGTCAAGTGATAAATAAATAGCTCGGTTATTTACTGATTTATTAATGGCTCACTCTAAAACTTGAATTTAGACATGAATCTTATTTCTTTTTGGTGCCTGTTAATGAAATTTTTCCCAGAACATCAATTAGCATTCCCCTCTTTTATTAATTACGGTTTGAGTTTGCTCTGCTGAAGATTATGCGGCTTTTATTTTTTTCCTTTATCAGACTACTAAGAGGATTTATAGGTGACTCATTGTTACATCAGAGTTTCTTGGTTATTATTACGCTTTGAACTCATTTTTGTCTATCCTTGATGAGGTAATGATAATAAGCTCTGGCATTTTATTATCTTTTTCATTAATGTGATCCCTTTCAGTTAATCTTGTTCAGGCATATGCCTGTACCCTATAATATCTCATAATCCAACTGTTCTTCTGTAGGATAATTTGAAGTTTTTTGCATTTCATCCTTCGTTTTTTCCTGGTAGTTGGTTCTCATTACTTAAGAGAGGGTTTAATTTCATATTTTTGCCCTCCCAAGCACAAGCTATCATTTACAGATGATAGGAATATAATTTGATCCTTAATAGAATGGAGCCAGTTATGGTTCACGCATAGTATTTAGATTATTCAATTTAGTGAGTAACTAGGAATTATATTCCTGTAATAAAAAAAGTATTTTAAGAATGCATGAAACTTTTTTTTTAAATCAAACAAGGAACTGCTGCTTTTTCTAAATTTTGGACATCGTTGGGGTCCCTGGTATGAAATAGAGATTTTATTGATGCATTTTACACTTTATGTGTCTGTCCTAGCTAAGGACTGCTTTGAGATATTCAGAGTAATAACATTTGTACGCCTTTTTTTGTGCTATCTCCCATTTTCTCTTAGCTTTGTTACATATTTTAAGGTACAGTACTGTACTTTGTACATCGCAACTACTGAAATTGACATGCCATATACCTCTACCAGTTTGAGGAGTCAGTTAAAGGCAATTTTTGTATGCTACTTAAGATTTGAACTTAGCCACTTACATTACATTCGCTATAAAAACACAATGAGAAAAGAGCTTAAACTAGTTTGTTTCTAGATTTGTCCCCAGAAAGACATATAAATGATATAGTAGAGATGGTATATGCTTCTCAGCAAATATTAAAATGGCCTTAAGATATGTTGGGAAAAGATTGTTTTGAAGCATTTTCTGGATTTTGTGAGGTTTGAACTTGACTATTCAGCACCCATCTGGAATCCTCACTTGAAAAAAAACATATTGATAACCTGGGGAAATTTCAAGGACGTGCTTCAAAGCTGCTGACAGGCTTGAAATCTCAGTTATGAGAAAAATTTAAAGGAATTGGATTTACCATCACCTGAATGTTAATTAGATGCAGAAGGTAATGGGTTTTGAATTCCTACATGGTCTTGAGAGAGTCGATAGGAAACGATACTTTGATGTGGGTGACTCGAGAAACAATTGTAAGCTTCCTAAGAAATGTCTTTGCAGTTAAAAAAAACTACTTATTTAGTGTAAGACTAGTTGAAATTTGGAAATCGCTGAGCAAGGCAACTACTTTCATAGTTCTTATGAAAGATATGATTTGTTGCAGTGAATAAAAAAATGCCAGTGGATAGTGTGTCACTAACACAAGGCTGTTTTCCATGAATAGATATAGTAAATACAATATGTTGTAATTATACCATGCATCTTTTTCATGATGTGGCAATTTCTTTTCTCATATGCTACCTAAATAAAGGTAGCTAGACGAGAAGGACTTGAAGTTGATTTCTTAACTGTAAGAAGACTCAGTATTTCAGAGGTTCAAGTTTATTTTCCTTATCCTGCCATATGCTGATATATATATATATATATTTTTTTTTTTTTTACAAATTTAGACAGTTTACACATGTTTCATCCTGTTCTTCCTTGTATCAGTGCTGTTGAATATCCTCAACTAAGTTTCATAACTTTGTATCGCAGGCATAAAGATTATTTGTTTGTATTATTATGTTCTGATTTTGATGACACCAGTGCTGCCACCCTTAGGGTGCTGAGAAATGTTTATGAATTTGTCTTGTAAAACTAAACTCAAGGTTAGATTGGTGTAGTGTCAGTTCTGAGTAATACTGTATAAGTTTTTTTGTGTCAGATCCCAACAGCATGATGCCACTGTTTTTGGTAATACAGTACTTGAAATCTTTATGTACATTATAATTTTAATTTTACGATGCAATAATATCAGAAGTGTAGTGAATATTTATGCTATGCACAAATTATATGGATGTTAATCCTAATAGAAGAGAGAGGTTTCTTATTTCTTGCACTTATGTTAGCTCTTGTCTCATTTGACTTGTTAGCTGACTTTTGATACAGTAATTTTCCAGTAAGTAGTTGGTGGACAGGCTCAATTGCTGTATCCTAGCAAACCTCCTTCAATATCTTAGCATATATATCCTGGACTTTATTATGTTGTATGCACACTTATCCTCCCTAAGAACACGGCATAATCTTCATCAAAACAATTTTCTCATAATCACATGTCGGGTAGGCCCCGTTTTCCCCATCCATGGTGCATAGTAATAGCTTCTGTCAGTGCTAGTGTTTTAAGATTTAAGCATTTTTGCCGTAGTTGGTAAAGATATAAACCACTTAGGGGCTTTAACCTTCTCAACCCTTTGAACCCTCCTTATGATTTTAGAAGATACATGTATGTAACAACCTGTAAACTTGTTCTATCTGTTCACTGTGACAACTTCTGTAGATCTGGTTTCCCATATCTAGGATATCTATTATTTATATCTACTGATGTCTCTTGTGTTTGATATAAATTTTCAGTGAAGTCAGTCAGTCTTATGGAGTTGGTATTAAGAGGATAGTATATCACTTTTGCAGGGTTTCATAGTTCCAGAACCTGATTTTGGAAGTAAACAGTTCCCTTTTATCATAAGTACACTTGCGTCTTTTTGACAGACCTGGAAAGAATTAATCTCTAATGGTGCTTTCATGTGGTTGTGGTTTATCATCAGTGTCAGATATTGTTATTAATATGTAGATCCACTATTGTTTCAAACCAAATACAAAGGCAGTGTATGCTGCAAGAGGTTTTAAGTACAAACGCTCCCCAAATTACAAACCAATTACATTCCAGACAGCCGTTTGTATCCTGAATTGTTATTGAGTATATTTTGTATGCACAGCGCTGTATTGGGTGTATAGTGTATGTCTACCTAACATTCCTACATCATGTACGTAAGATGATAAAGTTGTGTTAGAACATAATGCATTTGTTTTCTTATCCTAAAGACGCATGATGCCAGTTTGCACGTTTCTTGAAACGGAACCATCCATATCTTGCTGCATAATAATAGCAGACTGTATATGCACTGCGCTTTTCACATGTTTGTATCTCCGGATGTTTGTAAATTGGAGAGCGTCTGTACTTCATTCCGTTAGTGAACCTCTTCTTCACATTTTTCTATACTTTATTGGACAAACTCATCCTTGAAGAAATGCAATTTAATACTTGTAGACTCAAAAGTATCTATTGCTTTTTGTAGTTTATCAGGATTTACTAATAGGCATCACGCTTTGCCTAGTATCCAAAATCCAGTCCCTTATCTTTGAGTCTGTCCCACTACTCTATGTTGTCAACGTTTCAATCACCCTGCAGATCATCTGCGTATGCAACAAGTTTGACTTTAGTATCCTGATATTCAAGTTTCTCCTGAAGGGTAGAAAAACCAGTGGTATACATAGCCATGGTAACAGAGTCATTAAGAGTTGTTCCTTCAGATGATTTTAATATGACATTGTCTTCACTCATCCATTAGGTCTGCTAATTTTCCATAGATGTCTGTTAAATACTGTGTCGTGAGAATGTTTGGCATTTAACAGATATGCAACATTGCTTATCTAATAAATAAGCTACAAGCATGTTTCGCAGCAACAAGCAGAACTGCATCTCTGGTCTCTGCGTTGAAGATCTTCATAGCATGAATAATTGCTTCTCCTCCAGGCTCATGTTCTACACACACCTGTACTTCATCATTTCCCAGGTACTGTATATTCTCAGGATTTCTCCAATTCCATTTGGTCTGCCTTTAGGAGTTTTATTCAAGGGTACTAATCAGCATGCTGTTAAAATATTGGAGTTCTGGCATTCATAAGGTGCACTTTTCGGATAAACTGGAGAAGACGCACCTCAGTCCTGTCAACTCGAGAGGACATTCCTCATGATTGGCCAGCTGGTGATAATCTAACCTAAGTTAATGTGCTATATCTCCAGTTGCTTAATTATGAGATGTGTTATCTCTAGTTTGCCAATTGTGAGGAATGTTTTCTCCAGTTGTCGGTGCTGAGGTGCATCTTCAATTTATCCCAATTTTCATCTCAAGCTCTCACTGACCTATAAAACTGATTCAGCTGCTCTAAATTTCTTTTAAGTTTGAAGTATTTTTCAGTGGTATGCATAATATCCTGACAGGTCATCTTATCCTAAATGATCATGGCTTTTGTGTGGTGCATTGTGCCTTATATCACCTCAGCGAGACAAGTATTTATGTTTGTCGTAAGCTTGGTATCATCCTTTCATCAGCCGCTCTTGTGTCTGGGTGCAGTTCCATAATTTCTTTTCTCATGTCCCCTGTTATAATTATTGGACCAAATACTGTACTGTATTATCTAATAGCATTTTGATACCAGAATGATTTTTTTCAATAATCAGCTGATTCTCAAACTTTCTATCATCATCACTATCAGCTTCATAGACTTTACTGTCTGTGTACTTCAATAATTTTTTCCTTTATGTTGGATTTTTTTCTGAAGCATTAAGCAGGGTAGTTTTATTGGGATCTTCAAGGCAGAAATTGCACAAGTGGCATCATTGCAATAGTAAATAATATGCAGTATTTATTTTAAACATATCAGTAGTGGCCTTATATTTAGGGGTTTCAAAGAGGGTTTGTGGTTCCAATATACAATTTCCTCATAGATTGTTGTCGCTTAATTGCAATTTGCTCTACATTCATCCTTGACATTTGTATGACATCTGACTCGTGTCAGGAATACTCTTCTCGGTGATATAAGTTTTCCTAAATGACTCCAGTAGTTTTTTCCTTGTGCACAGAAATCTCACATCATACACACTTTAAAAGTTATTACCTACACAATGACAGAAACTTGATGTAAGCCCCTTGATCAGAGTCATTAAGTTGTGAGTGCTTCCTCATATATATTATGCCATGACTTTTTGAAGATAATGCAAACGAATGTACATTGAGAGCTTCACTCTTTCCAGATGTGTGGCCATGGCGCTACTTTGACCTGTAATGTTTGAGTTGTTCTCTATAAGCTGGTCAAAATCTTCCACAAATTTACCATAGTAAGTTTTGTTATTTTTTAATGTATCAGTGATCTGTCACTTTGTAATTCATGTTCATTTTTTCTCAATATTTTGCCAAGGAGATACACCTGAAAAAACTAGTTTCAAATGCCAGTAACAATACTTTTCTTGCCATAGCAAGTTTTATTATTTATTATTGTTTCAGTGATCCGTCTTTTCGTAATTTATATTCATTCCTCCTTCCATATTATGCCAAGGACAAATACCCGAAAAAAAATTATATACTTCTTCAGTCTTTTTTTTCTGTCCTTTTTTTCTGTTTGTTTGCATTTTCTCTTTTGATGCTGGATAAAGCTCTTATTTGTGTATTGTGTGTTAAGTATCTTCTCCCTCTTTTGTCAGTTCTACTTCCTGCTCATCCTTTTCTTCTCATTTTTTCCCTCATTATAATCTTCTCCTTCCC
>JAXCGZ010023176.1:30000-42500 GCA_037179515.1 Halocaridina rubra
AAAGGGTTTTCCTTAGCGGTCAGTCCTGTGAAGAGTGCTGTAATGTTTATAATTTATATAATAATACTTTGTTTGCGGAACTGTTCTGAGACTTCAGATAATCTTTCTCGCCTTGGCCAATGCAGTTATTAATATAATTATTATATTTTGTTGGGTTACCATGTGATAAAACTGTTGGGGTAAATGAGCTGCGTTTAATTGGGTCTCGCAGCACAAGACCCTTGCCCACTTACCCAAGCAGGGCAACTTTTATCCCCAAGGAGCTAAGGGGAGTGGTCTGTGTGTTTTTGTTTTTTTTTTCAAAACTGTACATGGGGACATGAGCACTCCCAGTGATACTGCAGTTGTTAAACATTACAATCTGTATCTGGTTATGTATAAATCAAATATTAATATAATTTGCAATTCATTTTAAATATTAAAGCAAGTGGGATTGCGGCCATTCTATATGCATATACTGTATAGATTTTTTAGTATCTGTGTAATGTCTAAATTCGATTCTTTTATACTCTATAATATGATACTTCGTTGTTTTTTTCCATTTCTTTCTAATTTTGTTTACTTGTATTTTATTAGTATTACGCTGAGTTTTCGAGAGAAAAAAAATTTGCATATTTTTTAAGTATTTGTGTAATGGGAAATTTATTCTTTTCAAGGAGTAGGGAATGGATTTTAGAAGAGCGCTGCGGGATCCCGTTTTATCTAGGCAAGATCATAAGCATAATTTTCAATAACAAACTAATTTTCTTTGAAATTTATCCTTATAGATTGTTCACAAGGTACCTTTTGTTTACTCTGCTGGTGCTCTTCCAGGTTACACTTTCTAGTGAGAAAGTTTTAACTTGACTGATGACCCCGGACAAGGACTAATGACTGCAGATGGGCTGTAGAAATTCTCTCTCTCTCTCTCTCTCTCTCTCTCTCTCTCTCTCTCTCTCTCTCTCTCTCTCTCTCTCTCTCTCTCTCTCTCTCTCTCTCTCTCTCTCTCTCTCTCCCATTGCTTTCTTTTGTAGTTAGTATTCACAGTCAGGCAGCACCTTAGTTAATTCACCAAACGAATGCAAACATTCGCATGCACATATAGTACCCTCTAGTCTTGTAGTAAAGGATAGTTTATGATTCGTGATAAGCATATCATTTTGTGTATATATATATATATATATATATATATATATATATATATATATATATATATATATATATATATATATATATATATATGTATGTATGTGTGTGTGTGTGTGATTACCTAATTGTGCTTACGGGAAGGAGCCCAAAGCTTGTATCTTCCCGTCTTCTGATCGGTTCCATTTTGTACTTCGTGATACTTATCATACCTGTCCTTAAAACTATGGATTGAGTTAGCATTAACTACCTCCTCGCTTAGCGAATTCCAATTATCAACTATTACACTAAAATAAAAGTACTTCCTTACATCCTGCTAAAAAGTTTTCTTACGAAGCTCCAAACTATGACCTCTAGTCCTAGATCCAGCCATATCAAAATATCGACCCCTATCCACTCTATCATAACCATAAAGGAATTTAAAGACAGTCACCATATCCCCCTCAATCTTATAGCTTCGAGTGATGGTAAGACTAATTCCCTCAGCCTGTCATCATAACTAAGATTGCGTATTTCTGGCACCAGTTTCGAGGCATGTCTTTGAACTTTTTCAAGCTTAGCTACGTGCTTTTTCAAGTGCGGATTCCAAAAGGGGGCTGCATATTTAAGTTTTGGCCACACAAAGCTTACATTAATATCTCTGAACATTTCTTTGTCCATGTGTGTGTGTGTGTGTATTTTTTCCACATCCAGCATGATTTTGTAACTTGCGACGCGATATCGAGTCCCATGACGTCCAAAAATATGTTCTTGGATAATACTGTAATATATATATATATATATATATATATATATATATATATATATATATATATATATATATATATATACATATATATATATATATATATATATATATATATATACATATATATATATATATATATATATATATATATATATATATATATATATATATATATATATATATATATTAGTATCTCGGAGTTGTCCTTTACATCAATTAATATTGATATTATTCTTCCTCAGTTTATCGATACTAACGTTTAGACTCCATCCAAAGCCTTTATGTCGTTAGCCGTTTTATCTGTCATTACTGATCCTCATTCGCAGTGGAATAGATGTAGACAAAAGTTGGAGCTGGGTTCGTAAGTAAGGATACCCTTCCTAACGCCCCGTGGTGGGCTCGAGCTAGGGTTTGTCACTTCCCGAGATGAACGCTATAACATTGGGCTATCGGGGATCCCATCCAAAAACCTCTCTAGATGTGGTTAAAACGGAAGTCTGTATAAGTGGTCATTACCACACCATGGGAGGGTCTTCTTAACTTATGATCCTGCGAAGCAATAATTAGTAAAACTTTTAAGTACATACCGAAGGTCATCTCGTACCCTATTACCATTTTCATATTATGTTTAAGGTAATATTTTGGATCTGTTGTTATTTCCTTAATATTATTCTTCAATTTTGACATTTAAGAGAATTAAGTAAATTACATCACGGTTCTTCAGTGTCCTCATGACAATGCTAAATCGCATAATCTCTCTCTCTCTCTCTCTCTCTCTCTCTCTCTCTCTCTCTCTCTCTCTCTCTCTCTCTCTCTCTCTCTCTCTCTCTCTCTCTCTCTCTCTCATTTGTCTTTCTATATACATAAACCACTTTTCCCCTTATAAGGAGAGTGGCTGAGTAAAGAACATAGATGCTGTTGTCTTATTGGTTAATATAGTGTCCTTGCAAGGCTGTGCGCTGATTATGCTAAAAATCAAATGTGATTTTTATCCAATGCACTTGCATATGGTTATGGTGTTTTATTTGATTTTGTTAAAACTATCTTCGAGATCTTGAGATTTTTGAATGATACTTATATTTACAGCCATAATTCCCCAGCTTAAACGAATTTGAGTCCACCCCATAAAGAGGATTAATAGTGATATAAAACGGCAAACAATATATGTATCCTTGGCCCGATTTCTTAAACAGTGTAAACCTAGGATACCATATTGTTTGTTAGCTAGACATACACAAATGGATTTCATAAACGCATCTGACGTGGTTCTGTGTATGGCTATGATCCCGCACGGGATCCTAGCCATACACAGATGCGTTTATGAAATCCATTTGCGTTTGCACAGAACCGCTTCAGATGCATTTATGAAATCCATTTGTGTGTGTCTAGCTAACTAACAATATGGTGTCCTAGGTTTACACTGTTTAAGAAATCGGGCCCTTGTGTAAGATTTTCTTCATGGATTTGTCTTTAATTCTTTGGATTTTCATATACCGGGTATTTATAAATGTTCAGACACTGAAAACATATATTATTTATATTTAAGACGTAGTAAATGACCTATGGGTAAATCTTAGGAGCGTCTTCATCTGAGGGTTAGAAGAAGCAATAAATCAGATCCAACACTCTATTTACCCACGCCATTACCACAACAAAAGGGTTTAACCCTATTCATGATGAGGTTAAAGGGAGGAAAAGAGAAAGGTTCTGCTGTTGCCTTCGTGGGTTTATACTTAATGTAATTGCTGGTGCAATCTCACGGGTCTTAATGAAAGCATCACCGCTTATCGTTGGAGAAAGTCACGAAAAGATATGTAAATCTGACCTACTGTATGATTTGCTCTTTTATTTTTTTTTATCAAAGGTTTACAGTGTGGTATTTAGGCCAGTAAAAATAATGCTGTAGTTGTATCTTTAATTTTAGCATTTGGAATACCTCTATTAGTTATATTCGGGGTTTCTGTATACAGTAACATATATCTGTGTGTAGTTTTGTTTAATATCCGAGCCTGCATTTTCGAAAAGTAAGGATATACAAACATCAGAAGTAAAAAGCTTATTTGTGTAAGGGTGAAAAGTATACATTTGTAAATATAAGAGTATCCAAAAAATCTTACTAGTAGATATTTGAATACTTTTTATATGGTAAAAACTCAGATATTTGGAAATCATACTGACTGACTGTTCACCCTTTTAAATGTAAAACAAAAAATCAAATAGGATTAAACAAATATATGTAAGGAAACGTTAACAATTAAAAGTCAAAATAACGAGTTTACAGAAATTCCAACAAAGAGTGAAAGCCGACGGGAGGGAAAAATAACAACCTGTAGAGTTTTAATTACCAATGAAAGATGAAAGGTTGGGTATGGTTGGGAGGGAGGAAGGCTGACAGGCCAAGAGGTCGCGTGGTCGAAACGTCATGGTTGTACTGGAAATTAGAGGTAGCGAGAATGATATGTGTTCGAAGTCTCGATGCTTCGTATTGGTTTCGTTTGCGGGACAAGTATTTACCTTATCAGTTCCCGAGTTTACGGATATACCTTTCTATCTTTTATCAAACATCTAATAATATATTCACTGGGCCAATTGTGCTTAAAAATCTTTTGTTTGACAGATGACACTTACGTCTCCTCATCCCGAGATTATGGAAAATCAATCAGTATTCAAGTGTGACCAGTTGAACTTTGATTCGAAGATTGGTGGCCGGATAAAGTGGGTGGCAGTTAAAATTTAGGGTAGATAGGTTTTACTTTAAAACTTAAATATGTCTTTTATTTAAGATTCTTAAATATGTTTCATGTATTTTTGTTTGCCTCATAATACCTATAGGTTATATTTCAAGTTACCATATTTTCCCATTTATTATTTCTGTGAATGAATATGTGACTTAATCTTAAGTAAGGAGCTATTCCTTTCACTTTTTCACCAGCACTTACATCAGTCAAATAATGTCACGAATCAGAATTCATTCAACTCGATGTCATCGTCTTTAAATCATGAAATCTATGTTGCTATTTCCTCTCTATGATTGCAAACGACTTTTTGCTCTCTCTCTCTCTCTCTCTCTCTCTCTCTCTCTCTCTCTCTCTCTCTCTCTCTCCTCTCTCTCTCTCTCTCTCTCTCTCTCTCTCTCTCTCTCTCTCTCTCTCTCTCTCTCTCTCAAAACAGGTGTTTTTGTATTTATTATATATTACTGGTCATCTCACGTCTGAGTAGTATTTGTCAATTCTGCTGAGCAAGTAACTGAAGTAACTCTTGGCAATGATCATTTGGGCATACTGACATTTTGCAGTTCGTAAAGATGCAGCACTGGATTCCAGAATAAAATAGGTCTTGCAAATTAAGATAGAATAATGGAACACAGTATGGCAGTCAGTACAATAGCTCATCAGTGATAATAATAATAATAATAATAATAATAATAATAATAATTAATAATGATAACATATGTCATGTCACTCATACGAGCCACTCTAAGACAAAGACGGACACGAGGTGCTATGAAAACAAAGATTTTTTCCTATTTTGTTTGTAATGTTTGATGTGGATACCAAAATAAGGACGAATCAAGTGGGAAAAATAAGAGAGAATGTCTCACGAGAGTTAGTTTGATTTTGATGCAGTTTAGTACATAAATAGCAGAAGAAATGGGAGAAAATGCCTAATATTGATTGACCTGCATCTTGTGCTTGGTCTTATTCTAAGTTGAGAGGCAAGTATTATGTAGAACATCGCAAGCATATTAAAGACACATATATTATCGACTTCATAAAAACTGCAGCTAGCGAACAACAACACGTGGTTAAAAAAAAAAATACCAGACCTGTAGTGCTAGCATGAGTAACAACAAAATTACCAGCTGTTAGAGACAATATCCGTGACAAATGCAGTATCAGCGCGACAGCATAACTGAATAGAAAGAGAAAGCAGAATATCTAATAGGATATAAAATAAATTTCGTAATCGGAAATAAGAACATTGACAATACCGTGTATCGTGTCGTAGAGTATTTTGTTGCAATTGCAAATAAGATGACAGGAAAACGAGTCAATATGAAAGTGATTCTCTCTCTCTCTCTCTCTCTCTCTCTCTCTCTCTCTCTCTCTCTCTCTCTCTCTGACTTCTTCATTGCTTATGCAAAGTGCTTTGTTTATATTTTTTCCATTCCGCAGCCTTATGTAACTCATTGTTTTTTTATACTCGAGAATTTTTTATATCAATAATCATTCGGTTTTGATTAATTTGTTTTAATAGATTCACCCTAATCCACGTAGAAATTTTAATTTATTGGCATTTATTTTATTCAGTACTCTCTATCTATTTGTTTCAACTCAAGTTTAACGAGAAATAAATATTAAATATTTTTAACGTTTTAGTGAGGTTCTACGTATGTCTGTTATTTTCAACTTTGATTAGCCAGTAGGAAATATTACGTGAGTTAAGTTTCCGGAGAGGTATGTTATGTCTCTTGATATTGAGTAAATATATTGCGATCGTTAGTTTACTTTCCAATTTAGCTGCTGTATGTCTGTAAACAGATATATATATATATATATTATATATATATATATATATATATATATATATATATATATATATATATATATATATATATATATACACACACACAATTATTTGTGTGTGTGTACACACGCGCGCGTAGAACACACAAATAATTGCTAATTGTTGTTATGGAACGTAACTATCAGTTGAATAATGAGCTGTTAATCGTTGTTAAACAGCCGTACGCTAAGTGGTAAGCACTGCTAAACAATAAAATTGTTTGGTACTCCGTTTTCTCGGTTTACGTGAGTCTATCCACAGTTTATCTCGTTTCGCTATAAACTAATAATAATTACTTTTATGGTGTTTATGCCATGTCTTTAAATGTTTACACAGTAGTGCAAAAAATTACCTCTCTGGTATTTTATAGCACGCAGTATATTTGCAAGAGAGTGAGGGACCCCTGTATCATATCGATAAAATACTCGACTTAGAAGGCTCACCGGTGTGCTCGAACGCGGGTTCATCACCTTCCAATAATATAATAATACTTTATTTCCATTTCAATACAATGGGTATTCGTCAGCCAGGGTAAGCCCCAACCCCCCACTGTGGTGTCCACCCACAGCAGTTCCTGCCAGTAAACAGCTTAAACTCTCGGTCTTGGACGGGAACCGATCTTTCGACCTCATGAATGCGAAGCCAGCGCGTTACCACTGTACTAGCCAGCATCCAAGTCAGATTCGGATTCTGTTTTACGTCACGAACTCCCTTTTCTACTTAGGGCTAGGACGGTTGCCTTCTTGCGAAGGACTTGTTTTGGCAGATGTAATCGTTGCCCGGAGTGTATACCCTTACTAACCTTAGTCCGTGACGGACGCTACCATTTTGCCACCGCAAAATGGTAGCGTCCGCGACTCTGAGGCGGCAGGTCGAGGGTTCGCGCCCCGTCACGGACTGAGGTTAGTAAGGGCATACACTCAGGGTAACGATTACATCTACCAAAACAAGTCCATCGCAAGAAGGCAACCATCCTAGCCCTTAGTAGAAAAGGGAGTTCGTGACGTAATACAGAATCCGAATCTGACTTGGAAGGTGATGGAACCGCGTTTGAGCACACGGCGGAGCGATGGGAAGGGCATCCAGACTGAATTTCCCAGCTTCAAATCGTTGGTATCCTCCTCAAAATGGGGACAAATAGTGACACATAAAATGCAAAAGAAATAAATACTTAAATAGATATCTGCCTAGCGAGTAACGCTTGTGTTAACTCCATAACGGGACGTCATGCATTTTTAATATTAATATTTACTTAAAGCTTGTATAAATATTGTTATTCTTGTGGTTGGGAGTATAAACAGTTACGATGTACGATGAATCGAAGTTTATTCAGTCAGGTATGTTTGGCCAAGTGTAAAGAGAGTTGTTTATAACATATCACTGTTGCAGAAGCAGTTAACTCAGTTTTATTATAATTGTTGTTGTTATTATTTTTTTTTTTAATAATGGCAAGAGGGCTTAATGTATGGACGCCCCATATACCCCCTACATAAGTAGAGGTCAGTGTCGTTTTTTCCACCACCAATAAATAATGTAGAGTGGGGACAAGGTGGGCCAAAAATAAGGGAAGTACCCATTTTGATGTTTGGTTACCGCGGTACGGGAAGGAGGAGATGGTGTTAAGGGTACCCCTCCTTCCTTTGTAGGGTAGGAACTGTACCCATTGGTTCCCTAGGGTATTGGTACCCTTCCCCTAAATTGTTTAGTAGTAGTACCCATGCGGTTCCCAATCAGGCATCCTGGGGGTTTCCTGAAGAATACAAATTATCGTCATTAAACCAACAGGGCACAAGTGTGTCAGTAGACCCAGGAATATCGATGACCTGCCGTAAATGCTAAAAAGCGTCATCAGTAAGGATTTGATTTGCCTTTTTTTATGCGTATGTTCTTAGTATTTGGGAATTACAGACGACATGGTGGAAGTATGAAGCAAGGAATTTCATTTTGTTTTTAATTTATTGACTTTTTTTCTCTGAAAAAGAGAACTCATTTTGAGTATATGGAAAAGACATAATGATAATTTGGAGTTTTACACCAACATTCGTACTAGTTTTTTTGTCTCCATCGACTCATTTCCATCGATATTTTTTTTATTTATTCAGATAACTGTACATGGGGACGTGCACATGGACACTCCCAGTGATATTGCAGTTGATAAACATTACAATCTATTTGGTTATGTATAAATAAAATATTAATAGAATTTGAAATTAATTTTAAATATCATAAGTAATTAATTATAAAATGTAGTGTGATGATTGATTGCAGAAGAGCACTCTGCGATTATTAATTAAGAGTAATATACTATGTTCTATATGTATTAATAGCAGATGAGCACTGCGATTATTGATTAAGAGTAATATTTGTAACAATATTTTTCAGTAGCCCTTGTTGAGTGCTATCATCTAAGTTAAATTTCCACTTTTCCACAGTACCACTGCAGACAGTTTGAAGCAGATATAGAATAACAAGTTTCAGGTTAGAGTAATAAGTAGGTACATGCATGCACATGTACCTATATACAGAACTCCTATCCTGGGCTCTGTTTTTTTTTTTTAATATGAAAAAAAGGATATATATAAAAATTGAAATAATTCTAAAAATTAGAGTACATCCACATACAACACTTAGTGACACGTCATATTAACTTTGTCAGAAATTTAAATTTTTCCTCCTAAAATATTCAAAAGTATTGTAATCCCATTTGCGTATATTGAGAGCTTATAACGCTTTCTGTTTATCTATATATTCATGATTTTGTATTATAAAGCATTGTTAATTATTTATTCAATCTCTTAATACCATATAATGAATAGTTTATACCTGTTCTTAAACTAACTTAAACAAGTTACATCTTTTAATTAAAAGTGTCTTGAAGGGAAAAACTTTAAAATATACCAACTTTTCATTTTCTTTTGTTTCGGGGTCATCTTATTATACCAGGATTTAATTGTCCTGCTAAAAAAAAAAAAGTATATTTATGATATTATAATATAAGATAAAATGTATTCACTCCCAGACCTTTTTAACAGAAGCAGTATTTGATTATGACCATAAAATATCCGTTAAAATCATAAAGACTTTGATATTGAAATTACTTTCCAGGTTACCTGGGGTAGGGCTAATCAACGCTACTTACACTCCACACAGAAAACAACCTTATTCATAAATGATATAAAGGTAAAACAATTCTCAAATTAAAATGTATCACATACTATAACGAAAGTAAACTTAACCTCTATGTTGTAACGCCCCATGAGCGAAATTCATTTCTAAAGAGCAAACTGAAGGAAATGAGACCATTGTAATACGTGTATAAGGACGAAATTGTTGAAAAAGGACGGATAACTACACCTGTTGTAGTGGTAGGCTCCGATATATGATGCCCTTTGGGGGTATCTGGGACACTCTGGAAAAGGATGGGAACTGATAATGTCGGTATCTGTATAGCAGATTCTTATCAGTCTATCTATAACATTAAATTGTATTATTAAGTTTTATCGATTATGTAAATTGTATGTTTTTTTTTTTAATTTCATTTTGGTATGACTTATTATGCGTTTGATAAACACTTTTACGACCTAATGTTCTTATGAACAGTGTTTGCTTAATATATATATATATATATATATATATATATATATATATATATATATATATATATATATATATATATATATATATATATATATATATATATAGAGAGAGAGAGAGAGAGAGAGAGAGAGAGAGAGGCCAGAATTACATCATGCCCAGTAGCAATGGTAACTTCCTGTGGACCATCTGCGTTATAACCCTCTCTCTCTGTCTCTCCCCAAAAAGCTAAAGAAAGAAATTATTTAAGCATAATTATGGGCTGTTGAAGGGAACATTTGTATTATATAATGGAGATTAAGCTCTGAGGCCCAGGTATAAATTTAGCCGATTCCCCCCCCCCCCCTTTCTCTTTGTAGTGGAGGAGTCGACCTCAGGGCTCAGTTTGATTTTTCCCTCTTTACCTCGTAATATCATATTGTTTTTAATCTCTCTATATCTGTCTATATATCCGTCTATCTATCTATCAGTCTGTCTGTCTTTGTATTTATCTATCTGTCTATTTCTCTCTTTGTATGTTAATGAAAGTATATTATTGTAATAAAATGTAAAGGGATTTTTTTTAGTCATGTATGGTCTAATGAATTGAGAATAAAGATGTTTTTTTATACTTTTTTGTATATTTAAATATAGAAAAGTATTCATCTGTCTTATTTTTGCTGAAGATTGCGTGAAAATTAATGATTAATTCATTCTATGACAATCATGATGTTTTTAAGAGTTTTTACTTCCCTACATTTCATTTTTTTTAATGAATTACTTTTAGTTGAATGCAAAGCATATAAAATTATAATGTAATTAAGCACACACACACACCACACACACACACACACACACACACACACACACACACACACACACACACACACACACACACACACACACACACACACACACACACACACACACACACAGAAAATGAGAGAGATCTAGGAGTAAACATACTGGCAGATTTGTCTCCAGAAATACATATAAATGGCGTAGTAAGGGCAGCATATGCATTCTTATCAAATGTAAGGGTAGCCTTCAGGCACATGGACAAGGAAATGTTCAGAAATATTTATGTAACCTATGTGAGGCCAAAACTCGAATATGCAGCCCCCTTTTGGAATCCGCACTTGAAAAAGCACATAGCTAAGCTTGAAAAAGTTCAAAGACATGCCACGAAACTGGTGCCAGAAATACGCAATCTCGGTTATGATGAGAGGCTGAGGGAATTAGACTTGCCATCACTCGAAGCTAGAAGAGTAAGGGGGGATATGGTGACAGTCTTTAAATTCCTTCATGGTTATGATAGAGTGGATAGGGATCGATATTTCGATATGGCTGGCTCTAGAACTAGAGGTCATAGTTTGAAGCTTCGGAAGAAAACTTGTTTGCAGGATGTAAGGAAATACTTTTTCAGTGTAAGAGTAGTTGATAATTGGAATTCGCTAAGCGAGGAGGTAGTTAATGCTACCTCAATCCATAGTTTTAAGGACAAGTATGATAAGTATCACTAAGTCTAAAAATGGAACCGATCAGGAGACGGGAAGATACGAGCTTTGGGCTCTTTCCCGTAAACACAATTAGGTAATCACAATTAGGTAATCACACACACACACACACACACATATATATATATATTCTTGCTTAATATCTTCAAGAAAATTTTGAACATACACTTGATTACCATACAAATACGATGTTGAAGGTGCTATTTACTATTTGACAATTGTTTGTTTGTATGTGTGTGACATAAAATATATGACCCTCATATATATATATATATATATATATATATATATATATATAATATATATATATATATATATATATATATATATTAATAACGCTGAACTGTTAACATGCAGCCTAAAATGGTAGGAAAAGCCCATTAAATAAAACAACGATTATATATATATATATATATATATATATATATATATATATATATATATATATATATATATATATATATATATATATATATATATATATATATATATATATGAGACCTTCATATATACATAAAAGCTTCATGTTTATGCACACACACACACACACACACACACACACACACACACACACACACTATATATATATATATATATATATATATATATATATATATATATATATATATATATATATATATATATATATATATATGAATATTTTTTACCCCGACTTGGACTTGAACCTGGGACATATAATTACTATGACAAGGCGCTATCAACTACACCACAGATATATATATATTTATATATATATATATATATATATATATATATATATATATATATATATATATATATATATATATATATATATATATATATATATTTTTTTTTTTTTTTTTTTTTTTTTTTTTTTTCTACGAAGGAAAAATGAAACGAGGGAGTGCTGACGTCATTCAGTTTATTTTATTCCATCTTCAGAGCGACTAGCTAAAATATTGAAATCAAAATACAAAGTGGGAACTGAA
>JAXCGZ010023176.1:47500-59002 GCA_037179515.1 Halocaridina rubra
TATTTCATGATGTAAAGATCAGACTTGGTTCTATTAAGCGTCATTTCTTAAAGGTACTGTTTCGCTATTAACTCCACACATCCCCTGACGTACTTTCTTAGTACCAAATTGACAGGAATTAGCTCTATAGAAGGACAGCTCTTATATCTCTCTGGTAGCATTAAATAGTTTTGAAAGAGGTTGTTTACAAGCAACGACCAAAAATTAAACTCTGTACCTTTTCTGTGTAAACGATTGTCGATATACCGAATTATGAGATTTGCTCTGAAAAAAATAAAAATACTTTGGCCTCCGTCTATAGAGACTATTTTTAAAGAGTCGTGTATCATTTGTAGCAAATACAGTCCTTCGTTCAAATAAATAGAGTCATATAATGGTCGGTAAGGCGACTGCTTTTTTCCATCTACCTCCAGACTCTGGAACTATCTTCCTTCTGTCTTTCCTAATTCTTATGAGCTATCTTCCTTCAAAAAGCGGATCTATCGTCATCTCAGGGCCTAATCCTGCCCTATGATCACAGAGTCACTAATAATAATACTAAATTCTTGTGGATAAGCATCTGTTTATCCACTTCTTTAGATGTAGATTTCACAGTGTTTGTATACGGTCTCGGTTTCTCATTGGAGAGTGGGGTGTCAGGAAGGGCGTCTGGCCGTAAGAAAATGAGTCAGAACCAACACTTATGTGCATAAACCTAGTATAGCAATGACTAGTGTTGGTTCTGGGCACCAAATTTTGTCCCCGGTGTGTCCTGCCTAACAAAGTCCTTTCAATTCACAAACAGCTGCTTATGTGTTATTGCAACTTTAGATGTGTAGCATGAAAGGTGTACATTTAATCCCACCCCCGGGGGAGCGAGCCAGCTCAACTCAGTGCTGGACTCAAGCCCAGATCAATGGGGATGATCACTAACAGGAAAGAAATTCGGTCTTAAAGCCTGTGTGAAAACTAGCTTTAGCCTCCAAGAGGCTATTGAAATACAGCGACCTCATATGGAAGCGGGAGAAGCTGCCAATGAAAAGGGAGGCGGAGATGACGGGAAGAGCATCTGACAGCACAACTTTGAACCCGAACCAACATTAAGGTCCGAGAAGCTAGTGAAACTCAGTGGCCCCTTATGAACATGGGAAAAGCTGCCGAAGAAGAAGAGAAGAATAGGAGGGTAGAATATTAATTTACTTTTACAACTGTAAAGTTTTATATAAATTATCAGGAGTATGAATTAATAAATCGCTGAATCCGTGGATAAAGCGCCTGGTTTTCACCCAAGAGGTTCCAAATTACTCTCCTCAAGTTTCTTCCTAAAGCTTCTCCTTTCCAAGGGTACTTGGGGATAAAGAAGAGGTAATGTTTGTCTTTGTGAGGTATCCCCCTTTTGAGTGGGGAGATAACCATGAGCTGTGTAGGCCGAGTCATTGGGGGAGTAGCATCTTTGCAGTTATAATTCTCGCGCCTTAGCTCCCGTGTAAAAAAAAAAAAAAAAAAAAAAAAAAAAAAAAAAAAAAATGGGATCAACTGGAGAAAACGCACCTCGGGTTATAGTTAAGTGCACTTTCTCTATTTTTACTAACTTAACTAAGGTATCAAAACCAAACCTAATCTAGGTACAGTAAATTTTTAACCCCCTTTTTACCTTAGGATCAGATCCCAATTAGCTATTTACTATTATACAGTGCTTCTACTGGTAGTTCTTGGGTGCCTTTTCTTCAGTTGACCCACTATGCGAGTTTGTTATAAAAAAAATAGTTTAGTGCTAAATTTCAAAATAGTTGTCGGTCATAAAAGAGAGGTCTATAAATATTCCTATTCTGGCAGGTATTAGAAAGCTTCCGTTTCATGTGTGTACAAGGATAGCAAAATAATAATAACTAGATAAATATGTTAATAAAGAGATATATAAATATTTGATTAATGATGACTTAAAAACCAAAAGGATCAAAGGTTAGGCGAATGCGGTATCGAGCTACAAAACAAAGAAGATCCTCTTAGTTTATGTATATATATATTATATATATATATATATATATATATATATATATATATATATATATATATATATATATATATATATATATTATATATATATATATATATATATATATATATATATATATATATATATATATATATTCTTTCTTCATTTCATCATTTATTTCCTTATTTTTTAAAACTTCTTTATCAGAAATTTCCTTCATTTAAGTAGAGATGAGACTGCAAAATATCGGCTCTTTTATGTGTTCAGATGTGTTTTATTTGCGATATTAGATTTAAAACCTCCAACTTTGCTATTGGTAATACATAAATACATCATATTAATTAACATACACAAAAGCCAAAATCAAACCACCGGGGATACTAGCCTGCCGAAGCCAGTGCCGGTCCCAAGCCCAGTTCATTAGATAGGGTATATGGGAGCGTTCATTCAAAAATAAGTTAGGCAAAACCAACACTAGTCTGCAAGAACCCAGTGAGCAACAGCGACCCTATATATACATGAGAGAAAGCTTTTTCGATAGAAGGAAACTATTGCCAGAATGAGACTTACTTTATATGTTTTACGTCACGGACTCCCTTTTCTACTAAGGGCTAGGATGGTTGCCTTCTTGCGAAGGACTTGGTTAGGCAGATGTAATCGTTACCCTGAATGCATGCCCTTGTTAACCAGAATGAGACTGTATACCAATGACAAGTCTCCGTTGAAAGTTTAGCTTACGTGTATGCGTCATTTTACATGCAGACTTGCCCATTTGTTTTGAGTATGACCTTCATTTTTAAAATATTCATTGAAGAGTATTATTATGAGTATAGTTCTGTTATTCTTTAATGAGCTTTAAATTGGAAGAGCAGATTATAGAGCCAGTATAATGTATATTATTTGTCACAGAAAAGTTAATGGATAAATTATTACATTAATATGGAAAAATATAATTGTTTCGAATATCTGTCGATTACTGATAAAATTAACCTCGGAAGAGAAAAGTGTGCAAAATTATTATTAGTTTGACATTTGCAGATATTTCTAAGGAAATTCCACCAGTGCTGTCCACGCTTACAACCGTCACTCCAAGTAATAGCGTGGATTGGAGAAACTCATTCTAGTTCTAGACACGTATATCATAGTATTCTCAGTGCCCAGGATCGATAACGGGACATCTTAGATAGCAGAATTGAAGCAGATAAGCAGAAACTGAATATTCAGTCTGATATAAACAGTATGCACTACGCACTTCATACACACGCTGATATTGTAATAGCATAATACCTGTGGTATATAACCCCTCAAGAAAATATAAAAAATGACGTGAATGAGGTAACAATATCGGTACACACGAAATTGGTCACTTTGTAAGTAAGCATTCAAATAAAAAAAAAGTAAATGGTATTAATTAAGAACATTTTAATCATGGAGAAATAGACTAAAATAGTCTTGATCATTACAATGCATAAGATAATTCTGAATATGATTCCTAGATTTCGTGGAGGATGTTTCTTATTCCAACATGTGCTGGAATCAAAGAGAGCTAGGGGAGACGATCGTATTTGATCTAGTATTTAAAGACAACGTACAGGATATCGGTAAAATTCAGCATGAGCCACCTGCTGGAAAAAGTGACCACTGTATGTTGTCGATGGAATACATCATTGAAAATATTTTTGACGAAGAGGAGGAAAACCGAGGGAAAAATAAGGAAGAACTATTCAAAAGAAGATTACGAGAGGATGAACAGTCACTATTTCTATATCAGTTGACATACGGTTTTGAACAACAAATCTTTATATGAAATGTATGAAGTTTTTGAGGAATGTATAAAGAGAGTTAGCTGTTGTGTACCATCTACCAGAATATATATCAATAATATATATATATATATATATATATATATATATATATATATATATATATATATATATATATATATATATATATATATATAAAATATGGATCAGCTATGACTGCAAAGGTGAAAAGGAGATGAGACATGTGCTGGAATAAGTATAAAGGAAGGAAGAGTATGAAAGTTTCTCAGTGATGGCATATGAAAGGGAGTTTGCAGGCAGAACGAAAGAAACTCCCATTTCCTTCCATAGCTTTGTCAAAAGGATATTAAAGGTAGACAAAAACTCAGAAATTGGATGGGGCAGACGGGAGTATCAATGAGACAAAATAATTCAAAACTTACAGTAGTGTATTACATTCCCATTATTGTGGATATGGGAGAGCACTGCTGTCATTACAGAACAGTGTCATTTCCAAAATGGAATTACGTAAAATAGGAATGGCACTAAGTACCCACTGTGTAATCCATATAATACTATATATTCTGAAGACTATGCGTCATTATTGGAAAACGACTGTAAGTTGGCGAGAATCAAATATGTTGGAAACATGCGAAAATAGTACTTTCGAAAGAGGAGGAGAAACTTATCTCTCACCTGTATGCCAGTTTCAGTGACTACCATAGTTTGCAAAGTTATAGAGACGCCACTGAGAAGGAACATTCTGTTCACTGAAGTCTTAACATTTTGTCAGTGAGGACATATCTTCAGAGAAGGCAGATCTACATTTTCAGAGTTTTATGGTGAGGTGAGGCTCATTTTGCATAAAAGAGAGAGCTTTACTGATGCCTGTTCTTCAATTTTTTGAAGTTATGTGAAACAGAATCCCATAAACGGTTCATTAGAAAGAAGAAGGCAATGGCAAGAATAGGTGAAAATGCTTTGAAGGGGGTAAAATCTTATATTTATGAAAGAGAGCAAAGGGTCAGCATAAACCTTATAGTATCAGACAGGAGAAATTTTAGTACTGGGGTTCTGCTGAGATCAGTTATTGGGTTCTTGTATATGTAAATGATATGCCAGTCTGTTAGTGCATTTTTAAATATATTGTGGAGAGTTTTAATTAATATAGTGGTGAAGTACTTCAGAAAGACCTAAATATTGTGTACACGAGTTGTCATATATGTCATGAATGAAATTCTATACTTAAAAATGTAAATAGAATAGTAAAGAGTAATATAAAATATATTTTGGTATTCAGAAGAGTAATTTATAGAATATGAGAGTAAATGAGATGTAGGGACAATGTATTGCCAGAAATGTCTCCAGGAATTCGTAAAAGATGGTATACTAAAGAGAGATTATGCCTTCATATGGATGTCTTAAGTGAGGTCTGAGCTTGAATATGCAGCACTCATTTAGAACCCACATGAGAAGAAAGCAAATTAAAAGTCTGAAGAGACTTCAGTGACATGTTACAACACTGTTAATAAGAAATATTGAAGGAGTTAAGTGTACTACCGCTTGAAGCGGAGAGATAGTTGGGAAAATGGTAACAATATTAAATTCTTCTATGGTATACATAGAGTACTTAGAGCAGGGTACTTTGATACAGGATGCTCTTAAAAAAAAAAAAAAAAAAAAAAAAGAGTTCTCATTTTGAAGCTTTGAAAGAGACTTCTATGCTACATATATGATATTACATTTTAAACATAATAAAACCTGATATATAGAATTTGTCAAGCGAGGAACTTGTAAATGCTAAATGTATTCAAAGTTTTAAAGATGGGTATAATAAGTGCCTTGTGAGTCTAAAAAGAATCCGACTTGTTGATGGAGTTACGAGCGTAGGTACTCTCTCCCGATATCACAATTAGGTTTATATACGAGGACACACACACACACACGATGTGCCTCGCATCTTCATTGATTATATGTGTATTTCCTTCGTTAATATTAAATTGCGTTTCATGATTTATTGCTAATTAGTGTTAGTTTCTATCAGATATTATTGCCAACGAAGTCAGGAGAGGCTCTCTCCTGCCGCTAGATCTATCAAATTGCTGGAACGTGAGACCATCCACGCCCACTTCAGAAATTTCCATTTGCAGCGAAGTCTCTCTCTCTCTCTCTCTCTCTCCTCTCTCTCTCTCTCTCTCTCTCTCTCTCTCTCTCTCTCTCCTCTCTCTCTCTCTCTCTCTCTCCTCTCCTCTCTCTCTCTCTCCTCTCTCTCTCTCTCTCTCATCTATCTATCTATCTATCTATCTATCGTTCTATCTATCTATCTCTCTATCTATCTATCTATCGTTCTATCTAGCTATCTAGATATCTAGATATCTATCTATTCTGCGTTTATGTCATTAAACACGACACGTCAGATCATATGACTCTTAATTCTATACATTTATCCCTACGGGCCGTTCTTTGAACAAGGGCCGTGCCAACACAAGGTTGCTTTAACCTCAAACAACAACAACAACCGTAACCTACTGTACTTTATTTATATTTTTTTCAGTATGTTTACATCTGTATATGTTTATTTTTCCTACCTCGAGATTCGTTCTCACCCCATAACCTCTTTCCCCTGCTTTACTTCTCTCTCTCTTCCATTTCTTCATAATCTTATCATTCACCCACTTCTCTTTTCCATCCCTTTAACTCCTCTCCACCCTCATCTCCTCTATCTCTTTCTTGTCTTATTACACACAATAAGTAACATCACGCACTCACTGTCACACTTTCTCTCTACATCCTCCGGAGAGCTTCCTATTTCCTGTCTCCCCCTTTCAGCCCGCCACGCCCCACCCACCTCCCCAATTCGCCCCTCCTACCTTCATAACCTCAATCAGGATGATCTTTTATACGCTCTTTTAAATACTGTATATTTATTACTTTTATTATTATTATTATTATTATTATTATTATTATTATTGTTGTTGTTTTTGTGGTTTTTGTTATTATAATTGTCATTATTATTATCGTTATTATTATTATTATTATTATTTTATTATTATTATTATTAGTAGTAGTAGCAGTAGTAGTAGTTTTTTGTTGTTTTTAAGTAATTATTTTTATCATTATTATTATTATTATAATTATTATTATTATTATTATTATTATTATTATTATTATTATTACTAGTAGTAGTAGTAGTAGTAGTAGTAGTAATAGTAGTACTTGTTTTCTTTCCTTTCTATTTAATGATGGTTTGAGATTACCTATGCTCTCTCTCTCTCTCTCTCTCTCTCTCTCTCTCTCCTCTCTCTCTCTCTCTCTCTCTCTCTCTCTCTCTCTCTCTCTCTCTCTCTCTCTCTCTCTCTCTCTCTCTCTCTCTCTGTTGCACACTCATCTCCTTGTGCATTCTTTGATATAATTTGTAGCGTATTTTCCGCTATCGTATATTTCCTTATTTATTGTTTTCGACACATGTTGTTTAACATTTTCATTTTTTATTTTGCCAAACACATCTGGTACTTTGTTTATAGCCGCATTGTTATAGTCTCAGTAAGATTTCACAAGAATATTTTATATTTTTTTTACGATCAATATTAGTTTAAGAATTTTTTTCCTTTTCATGGTCGCCTCTAAAAGACTTTTCCTTGAATTTATATTGCCTGAATATTTTTCCTCCATGCTTCATATATCTATCTGCATATCTTTTTAAGTCTTTGTCTGTTTATGTGTTATATTGTATGCACACGTACACATACGCGCGTGCATAGACACACACACACACACACACACACACACACACACACACACACACACACACACACACACACACACACACACACACACATATATATATATATATATATATATATATATATATATATATATATATATATATATATATATATATATATATGCACGCATGCATGCATACATACATTAAAAAAAGGAAAGCTTAATGTTGACAGAGACGCCATTAAAAGAGGTGTCGTGAAGTGAATGTTAAGCAGAATTGATTCAAATCATTTGCTTTTTACTGCAATAATTTGCCATTATAATGAGATATAAATTGCTGTCAGCATTTCTCTTAGATTAAAGGCTGCCTTCTCTCGACATCAAGAAATTTCTCTTATTTATTATCTCGCAGCTCTTTCTCTCCAAATAATATCATTATAATGAGACTTTCCGGAATGAATATTTTTATTAGTTTTAAGTCATTTTATTTTATGAACTTTTTCCTCCTGGTTTTCTCCTGGAGTGAGTTTGGATCCCAGTTTCATAGTAAATATTAAGGTTTATTGTTGTAAAACGTCAATTTATTGTATGTTAAAATACTATTTATTTATTTATTAGAAATAATAATATAAAGTCATAGATTTGTCTCTTCATTGTGTATTCTGAAGATGAGTTGATTAATATTTCCTAAGCGCTAAAGCACAACGTTTTTGCTTGTTTATCCTCCATGATAAAAATATAAGTATTATATACATTAAATTAAATCCCCAAGGAGTTAAGATGTGAAGGGTATCGTGACTTTATTTTCTAGTAAATTGGTGTGTGTATTGACTCGGCCATGCCCCTTACATTGGAAATTACGACAGTTATATAGTATTCACTTTTGAGGTGTACTTCCACTCCATTCACCACAAATCTGAATTTTGGTCATAGTTTCCTTTGATAGCGAAGGTCGTATTTTTTCCTCTTTTCACTGTTTTAATAATTCGTTTCTTATTTTTTTTTATTTATTTCACCCATCATGTCGTTATATCTTATTACAAGGATAAATGCAAGAGAAATGTTTTAATATTGATTCCACTCCTTAGTGTGTTAGTCACAACTAAATAAAAGTATTCTTTAGCAGTGACTGAAATTTCCCTTCCCTCACCGTGATGTTGGAAATAGATAGCAACGCAGTTAAGGTAAATATTTGGGAGTTCTTCCTAATACTGCATAAGCTGGCAATACACACGTAATATATTGTCCTGTCTCTCACTTAATGCAGAGCGTGGCTTGATTAGCAAATTTGGTGAAAATATTGGAGATATTTGATAATGAACTTGGGAAAAATCTTGGTGATAGTTGAGAGTCAACAAGGAATATATAAAGCTTGTGTTTATGGAAATGTTGTGTGTGTGTGTGTGTGTGTTCAGCGTCGAGCAAATATTATAAACAATATAACAAAACACAAGCTAATGATTGGTCGTGATTTATGGAAGACCCGATTTTGTTGTGTTTTGCATGGCCAGATTAATCGTCTTAATTCATATACCATCTAGAGACTTGAATTATTCGTTTTCATGGAACTTTAGAATATGTCAAGTACATTCTTGAATTGGTAACTATGCTACTGCCGTCTTCTTTTCTTTATCGACAACTTTTCCCGTGATCATATGGGGTTGCTGTCTCTCACAAGCCTCTTGGTGACTAGTGTTGGTTTAGGTTGATACTCTTCTTGACACAAACTCTCTCCATTGATCCGGTATTGGGACCGGCACCGAGTTGATCGGACTTGCTCCTCCACTGGGTGAAAATAGGCGCTATGCCACTCTGCGAGTGTTTTCTCTTAAATATTACTTCAATTCAGATTTGGGAGAAAGGAAGCATCTAATTCCGCCCCCGACTAGCAAGCAGCTCAAGCCAGAATTCATTCAAAGGTCGGAATACTGAAGTGGGTTGTTGTTAGAAAGGGCAACCGGTTGTAAATCTTTCAGTGAAGACCAAATACTACTTGTAAAGATGAATATCATCGAAACCGTATTAATACTGGAAAAACTGTGGATTAAAAAAATTGATTTTGGGGTTATTTGTATATAGGAAATGTAAGACCAGCTCCTGTTCCAAACTGTGTTCTCGAACTGTTTGCATTTAATACAGTTAAGGTACATCATTATGATTTTATAAATGATATTTAACTATTTTGATATTGTAATTATATAATGCTCTTGGTAATAAAATAACCCTGTACATGTATAATGGCGCATATCGTACCCAACTCAGTCAAATCTTTTCAAACTAACTTCAAGGTGAAACCATCAGGTAGTTCTGTGTTAAATTATTTGGTTACTTTTTGTGTTGTTCTCTCCAGTGGACTGAATGATTGGAAAAGAAGTGCTTCATTCGTCTTCAGAAAGGTCAAGTCTTTCCACCTTGGGCCTTTGTTCAGTAACAAAATGTTCTTTAAGTCAATCTTCCTTAAGGTTCCTAAGTCTGTGTTAATTGACGTTTTTGATTCATAGACGTTTTTCTGGTTTTGTTCGCCATTGTTAGTCTTTTAGTCTTTGCGGATATTCTTGGACCATTAGATGCCTGCGGATTTAAGAAAATGTTTGGTTAGTAATAGCTTATCTGAAAACAAGTGTGATATTATGATTGTACTGAGATTTAGTTCTTTACATGAAATAATATATATATATATATATATATATATATATATATATATATATATATATATATAATATATATATATATATATATATATATAAACTTTACATGTCCATGTGTATGAGAGAGAGAGAGAGAGAGAGAGAGAGAGAGAGAGAGAGAGAGAGAGAGAGAGAGAGAGAGAGAGAGAGAGAGAATTAGTCTTATAAAGACGTCAGGCAGTAATTATAAGCTAAAGCTGTCATTAGTTTTGTTAGCAATGAAAATCTGGTGTGAACCTCTATTTTCTTGTAATCTATATTTTTAATATTGCCGCAATTGAGAACCCCTACAAATGTCCTCCACTGCCGTTTCAAAGAGGTTCTGTGGAGCCTCTCTCATCCCCAAAGGAAGTTCCTCCTGCTGAGTAAGAGACAATACCAGTTCACTGAAAGAAAGATGAATTGAAGGAGATCGATTATATCTCATAGGACTTGAGCTCCTAATGCTTCCTATACGAGATGAGGGAGATTAGAGAGACGGCAACCCAAATAGAAGGATTAATGAAAGAGAGGTGTGGAAAGTTTGGAGAGAAAGTGTAAGAGGTAGACATTCTGCCGTGTGTTTGTTTTTATATCTTATTTACTTGTTTATTTTTATGTTTTCTATGATTGTGACATCAGGACGGGCCAAAAATAAAAATTACCCTCATCGGACTTGGGCACGAAGAAAACATTGAGTGAAACAGACATGGGGAGTATTATGACATGTCAGATGTGAAAGGATAGTTTTTACTTGGATAGGAAAATGCTCTTTCATGTGAATTCTCCGTTCATGTCCAAACTTCTCATAATTAAGCAATATTTAGATCAAGGTGATGTTTATTGTGTAAATAGACGTACTTCAGTATTAATTCATATTTCGTCAATATTTTTCTTATATTACGCAAGAAATAGTCACGTCAGCCTTCTCAGCTGATGAATACATCTTCCCAGACAACCCCACATGCCTAGTGACCCTGTTTTTTTTTTTTTTTTTTTTTTTTTTAATATCTCTTCAAGAAGTTTAGTAAAATTCCTTTAATATTCTGTAGAGTGTTAATACATTCGTGTCATGATTATGGCCGGAGTATTATATGTCAAAACCCTTTCATCTCTTTTCGAACTCTGAAGACTCGATTTCTCTTTTCACACTGATTTATTTAAGAGAAAAAATCTCATCCTCACTATATATGAACTCCACTAGGCCTGGATCAGTCATTATTTAGAATATGAGGTATTGTAAAAAATAATTTCATAAGCAAACATCAAGCTAAAAAGTGTACATTGGATTGGTATAATCTTGATAAATATTCCTCCCATAGTTAATAACTCTACTGAAACGCCATCACGAATGCGTATTAAAATACCTGAA
>JAXCGZ010023177.1:0-2500 GCA_037179515.1 Halocaridina rubra
ATAAAGAGTAACCAGAGAATAATAAAACTTCAGGACATTTTATAAAGAGTAACAAGAGAATAATAAAACTTTTTCAAAATATCTCCAGGACATTTTTCAAGAGTAACAAGAGAATAATAAAACTTTTTCAAAGTATCTCCAGGACATTTTATAAAGAGTAACTAGAGAATAATAAAATTTTTCAAAATATCTCCAGGACATTTTATAAAGAGTAACAAGAGAATAATAAAACTTTTTCAAAATATCTCCAGGATATTTTATAAAGAGTAACGAGAGAATAATAAAACTTTTTCAAAATATCTCCAGGACATTTTATAAAGAGTAACGAGAGAATAATAAAACTTTTTCAAAATATCTCCAGGACATTTTTAAAAGAGTAACAAGAGAATAATTAAACCTTTTCAAAATATCTCCAGGACATTTTATAAAGGGTAACAAGAGAATAATAAAACTTTTTCAAAATATCTCTAGGACATTTTATAAAGAGTAACGAGAGAATAATAAAACTTTTTCAAAATATCTCTAGGACATTTTATAAAGAGTAACAAGAGAATAATAAAACTTTTTCAAAATATCTCCAGGACATTTTATAAAGAGTAACAAGAGAATAATAAAACTTTTTCAAAATATCTCCAGGAGATTTTATAAAGAGTAACAAAGAGAATAATAAAACTTTTTCAAAATATCTCTAGGACATTTTATAGAGTAACAAGAGAATAATAAAACTTTTTCAAAATATCTCCAGGAGATTTTATAAAGAGTAACAAAGAGAATAATAAAACTTTTTCAAAATATCTCCAGGACATTTTATAAAGAGTAACAAGAGAATAATAAAACTTTTTCAAAATATCTCCAGGACATTTTATAAAGAGTAACAAGAGAATAATTAAACCTTTTCAAAATATCTCTAGGACATTTTATAAAGAGTAACAAGAGAACAATAAAACTTTTTCAAAATTGGTATTTGGTGTGTAAAAGGTTCTTGCTTTCCAATTATCATTGTATGATAATCTTTTTTTGTTCATTATTTTTTTTTTCAACCAACGATATATATACTTACCATATGTAGTTAACGATTAAACTCCATTCATTGTGAAATTCACTTAATACAATGGCTGTATAAAATAATATATTGGGGGTATGGAAAATCGCAGATATTTTGAAATCGTTACTGGACATATCTTTATTTTTTCCCCGTCGTGATTCTGTTGGTGGATGGATGGATGGGATAGGATAGGATAGGTGGGGGAAGAACAGTGACGGCGTCGAATGAACTCTCTTAGCCCTCTTCAGGGTGTCATCACTGAGGAGAGGGGGATATAGGATGGGAAGGATTGGGGGGGGGATAAGTACGAAATTTAAGGAAGTAAGAGATGAATAGAGAGGGGCAAACCCTCGTGGTAAATTCTGTTGGTTTAATTGAAGACAACAGCGAAAAGTCGCCCGACCCGTTTATTATCCCATTCACGCGTTTTATAAGTAGACTAAACTTTTCCTCCAACATCACAGATCGAAGTAGGCCTTAATGCCAGTCTTCTGGAGTCAGTCTTGTATATAATCACATTATTTGTTGGTAACGGGGAAATCAGAGATATTTTCCTTATTTAATAGAGAATGAATGGTCTAACGTGTTTTGCCTAGTTTGATAGTATTGTATCTGAGTAGGAAGAGGCTTAGGAGAGGTAATTCTAACACGATTAACTCAATGTTGGGCTGATCAACATTAGACAATCATACAATCATAACCCCATTTGCCGATATTATAATACCAAAAAAAAATTTAGCATTTATTTTATATCATATGATATATACCCCATTGTCATGGATTATATCATTGTCTACAGCTCTGATATATCAAATTGAAATCCATGTCAATTTGAAATAGTTTAACGTTGTTTTCTTTACAAGTATATATTATACAAAGCAGTTTATATTTTCATTTTGTAAGTTTTGAGTATTCATTTTTGTTCCTGTGACAGCTCTTTTCGGTTTTTAATACAATAAATACAGGAGGAGAAAGGTTGTCGCTATATATCCGATGAAATCTTATATTACCTCTCTGTTTCACGTTTGGCAGATGGGTTATCAATGATTCTCATATTTTGAGTTGTACATGGCCTAAAACAAGTCTCTCTCTCTCTCTCTCTCTCTCTCTCTCTCTCTCTCTCTCTCTCTCTCTCTCTCTCTCCTCTCTCTCTCTCTCTCTCTCCTCTCTCTCTCTCTCTCTCTCTCTCTCTCTCTCTCTCTCTCTCTCTCTCTCTCTCTCTCCTCTCTCTCTCTCTCTCTCTCCTCTCTCTCTCTCCTCTCTCTCTCTCTCTCTCTCTCTCTCTCTCTCTCTCTCTCTCTCTCTCTCTCTCTCTCTCTCTCTCTCTCTCTCTCTCTCTCTCTCTCTCTCTCTCTCTCTCTCTTCTCTCTCTCTCTCTCTCCTCTCTCTCTCTCTCTCTCTCTCTCTCTCTCTCTCTCTCTTCTCTCTCTCTCTCTCTCTCTCTCTCTCTCTCTC
>JAXCGZ010023177.1:7500-58907 GCA_037179515.1 Halocaridina rubra
AATGTTTGCAAGTATACTTATACCAGAGTTGGTCCGTTTAATTTGCATAATTGTATTTTGTGCAGCATGTTTTGTTATTGAATTTACTAACAAAAATCTTTTTGTTTTTACTATTTAAACTTATTAGAGCTTGTTATATTATAAATTTTGTTTCATGTAAGTTCTCAGTGAAGAGGATTTTAAAACATGTAAAGAATAATAAATGTAACCAGTACTTGAAGTAGCATGTAAAGTAAGAATATTGCCATTTTTAATGCTTATTGACTTAGAGTAATACAGTATTTAACAAATGTTCAGTAAATCAATACATTTCTTCTTAAATCTACTCAGTATTTCACTTCTGGTAACCAATATATTTCAGTAAGAAAGCAATATTACATTTTGAATGAAAGATTTGAATGATTGATTTTCCCTTGTTATATAAAATGAAAAGGTGTTCATAAATCGCAAATGATATATGTTGGGGTGGCTATGAAAGTTGGTTATCAGAAATGTCCTTATGTGTACAACTTGGATGAGCGAGATTTTTATCTATGACCACTTGCCCCTATTTTAGAGCTTGCCGGAGGCGTCATCCCAGGCAACGCCACCCAACAGCATCCCCCCTCCCCCGGCCACCCCTCCCCCTACCCCTCTTGAGGCTCAAACCAACCAAAGTGCCCCCCTCGCTCAGCCCGAACAGGTCTCGGAGTCTGAAGCCTCCCCTGCTCCCTCGCACTCTGAGGGTGACTTGGTACCACCTGAAGCTTCCCCTTCTCCTCTTACTCCTGAGTGTGGTGCTGAAAATGAGGAGTGTGCAAAATTTGCTGAACAACCACCTGAAATGCCACCCATGGAATCCATCCAGACTGCTAATCCTTCATCATCATCATCATGTACAGATCATCCTGATACTCATTTCCCAAATGATGCTCTCATTGAACAGGCCGCAGCTCCTGAACCTGCACAGGCAGTAGTAACAGAACCAATAACTGAAGCGCCTGCACCAGTTCAAGAAGTAACGCAAATTTCTGAAGAAAAGGCTGAAGTTGTGGAGTCTGCTCCCCTTAATGAAGAAATTCCCATTGTTGAGGCTGCCCCAGTTGTAGAGTCAAAACCTCCCCCTCTTGAACCAGAACCTACTCCTTTAGTTGAACCGGAAGTTGCTCCTGTAGTTGAATCCGAGCCTGCTCCAGTTGTTGAAGCAGAGCTAGCCACTGTTGTTGAACCAATTGTTGAATCTGTGCCAGCTACAGTTACTGAATCAGAACCTGCTCCAGTTACTGAATCAGAGCCTGCTCCAGTTGTTGCATCAGAGCCTGCACCAGTTACTGAATCAGAGCCTGCTCCAGTGACTGAACCAGAGCCTGCTCCAGTGACTGAACCAGAGCCTGCCCCAGTGACTGAACCAGAGCCTGCCCCAGTGACTGAACCAGAGCCTGCCCCAGTGACTGAACCAGAGCCTGCCCCAGTGACTGAACCAGAGCCTACCCCAGTGACTGAACCAGAGCCTGCCCTAGTTACTGAATCAGCACCTGCCCCAGTTCCTGAAGCAGAGCCAGTTCCAGTTCCTGTAGCAGAGCCTGTCCCAGTTCCTGAACCAGAGCCTGCCCCAGTTCCTGAAGCAGAGCCTGCCCCAGTTCCTGAGGCAGAGCCTGCCCCAGTTCTTGAAGCAGAACCTGCCCCAGTTACTGAAACAGAGCCCACCCCAGTTACTGAATCAGAGCCTGCCCCAGTTATTGAATCAGAGCCTGCCCTAGTTATTGAATCAGAGCCTACCCCAGTTACTGAAGTAAAGTCAGCCCCGGTTATTGAGTCTGAGCCTACCCCTGTTCTGAAAACGGAATCAGCCCCAATTCCAGATTCTGATCTAGCCTCAGCTACAGTTTTGGAAGCCCCTCTTCCTGTTGAAGAGTCTTCTGCCGTCCAAGAATCCTCTCCAGTTGAAGATGTTAAACAAACTGAAGCTTCACCAGCTGTAGGAACTATTGCTGAAGATACTGCTCAAAAATTGATTGAAGTAAGCCATGATTCATCTGAAAAGGTTACTCAGGTACCCCATTCTAACCAGGAATCATTCATTACTAACTCCATCCCAGAAGAAAAATCTTTAATAGCCTGTAAACCCCTGGAAAATGCCAGTTCTTTCCCTGTAGATGATGGATCCCTAACAGTAGTTTCATTATCGCAAGTTTCTGGAATTAACACAAGTAATAATATTGAGGAGTCAAAGAACAGAATTGTTTCTGAGTTGCCGGAAAAATCTACTAATCAGGAATCCATAGAGGTTGTAAGTAAGGAGTTTATATCAGGCATGACAGAGAGCACTGTGAGTTGTTCAGTCTCTGAGCCGCTGAAGGTGAGCGAGGTGGGTTACTTGAGTGAAGATAGTAAAAGGGTGGAGTCGGCCGATGGAACCAGTGACAGCTGCCAACCCCCTTCGGATCAGGTACATGTCACCTCAACATTGCCTATATATCTTGTATCATGGAAGAGAAATTGCCATCCACAAGTCCTCCTCAATCACCATAGAACGTGTCTTGCCCACTTTTTACTTTTAATTTATTCATATTTGTAGCCAATTTGAATTCTTTCTTGTGCTATATATTATTCTGATTTTTGCTTTCCATTGGGAGTAACTGTCTACTCCCTGCGTGCTTCTTCCAAGAAACTGTCCTAGTATCTATTGCTTACCAGTCTTCGCAAGGATTGTATGAAATTTCTTGTCATATCACATAAGTGTGCGAGTAGACCAACCAGACTTAAGACTTAAGGCAGAGGAAGCACACAGGTGACAGAACTCTACCTGTTCCTTTATATTTATGTAGTTTTTGTCATTTGCTTTTATATCCACACCTCATTTAGAAAATGGGATACCTGTTGGAATTACTTTTTGTTTGGTTCCAAGTAATCTCCTAATGCACCGTGAGTAGGTTTGCCTATGTCATGCAAATTTAGCTTTTAATTATTATATGAATTAATATAATTGTTGCTCGATTATCATCTACTATGCTATCCTAAATTGCATTTTTTCTTATATGGGGCTTGCACGATGGTTCAGTATATTGTAGGCCTCTAATTATGACAGGGGATGTCAGTTTAAAATGGCATTGTGGATTATTAAATAGATGCTTTACTTTTATTAATATAGTTTTCCTTCATGACTTCTTTCAGCTGGAAGGAAATCGGTATTGCAGTGTGAAACTAAATTTAGCTTATCCCTTTCTTGGATTTCCTTGCAGTTTCATATTAATATTTTTTTTTCTTAATGTTAATCCCAATAATGTGAAAGGAAATAAATACCCACATAAAGGTGGTTTTGTTGACATTAAGCAATAATACGAATAAATATAATTGGCTAATAACTTTATTTAATAACTGTAGGAACAGAAGGAAGAAGCTCCGGCTGCTGAAGAACCTGCTGAGAAAGTTGAAGAGGTAACGTGGCTTTGCTTCAAGTCTCATCTTTTAACTATATTGCATGCTATTAAACACTTTAGTCGATTATGCAGATTATCATTCTTAATAAATATAGTCTCTCTCCAAACTTGATCTTTCTGTGGTCAGTTGGGTCAAATCTCAACTTTCCTCTGAAATATGAGGCAGATATAATGCAGTGATATGTATTGAAAAGTTTAAATATTTCTTCAGTTGCTTTTTTTTATATCTCGTATTGCAATATATGCCATTACATTCTTCAGAATCTTCATCATCTCTCCATAACAAGTATTCTTTTTGCCCACTATGGAATATTTTCAGTTGTACTTTTAGTCATCTCATTTGGGGATAAATTTTTACATAGTGATATGTCGGCCATATAAGAGAAAAATTCTATATCATTAGCTTCTGAAATCCATCCATAAATTTCATGCATCATATGTGGTAAAAATGTATTAATTCTAAACTATTGTACTGCATTGCCTAACCAGTAAGAGTAGTGTACTGTATCAAAACACACTCGCTACTCATTTTAATGCAGTGCTAATACAGAACTGTAAAAATAGTATGAATACTACTTGCCACAAATGGAGCTGTAGGTTTCAAACGATTTTGGAGTATTGAATACATGTGGAGTCTGTTTTGGGGCATGTGACGGGAGATTGATTGAAATAAAGTAACACCAAACTGTACAGAAAAAATTTCACATATTTCCTAATTTATACCTCCTTTTTTTTTCAAACATATCTGTAACATATCATTACTGGTAATAGGAAGCATAACCAGTAATGACTATGCTGTCGCACTACAGGACACAATGTGCTTTAATTTTTTTTATTGAACTTTTTTTAAACTTTATTTAATGTTTAGGTAAAACCTATACAGTAGGTAATAGAAAGCACACAACTAAATACTGTACTGGTATTCTGTAATTACACTCACTATTACATGCCATGAACTACTTTCTCTCTTTTTTTTACACTTATGCAAAATAGTGCCTACTGTACAATACATGGCATGCACTGAAGATTTTTTACTTTTTCTCAATAGAAATGCACATTAAATAGGCAAAAGTTCATATGTATTTTCCATTTGCAAATAGTTTGCTCACTGCTGTACTTGAAGGGATTGGCTAAGGGTTTAATTGGGAAATTGAGTATTCCAAGATATCGAAGGGACTTTGCTTAGTTTTGCCATACACGTCTGTATATGCTGCAAATGCAGCATGAACATTTCTGTCTTATGTTAAAATGTTCGGTGTCTGGGGTCCCTGTATTTAGCACTCTTAACCAAAATGTTCAGACCTGTAAAATATCTTGCTAAGCGTTTCACACCTAAGGTAAGTTCTTTTCTGTTGCCTTTTCTTCAGCTATACACTCATTTTCTAATTCCAACAACTCCATAATTGTTAAATTCATCCATCACAAGATTAAAATTCATTTCCAACTCTGCAAGAGCTTTATTAATTTTGGAAATTACTCTTCTTTGGCAAATTTTTTTAAAATTATGGTCTTACCATTTAAGTGCATTTTTTTAGATGCCATTCGTGCATTGTTTGGTGACTTCATTCTAAACCTAAGCGAGAGAGTCGTGCATAATATTTTACGCTCTTATAATAGACTGGCTGCGTATTCCTTTTAACATTTTTGAAAATAGCGGTATTCATGGTGCCAAAGTACAAAGGGTTCTTACTAAAATTCTGATGCTGTTTAGGACTTGCGGATGAAATTTCTTTTAGCTATGAATTCATGGCTGATAAATCCACTTTCCTATTATGTACTCCAAGAGTATCCACAAATTGTTTGACAGCACTTAAAGACTTGCCACTCACCTTCACATTGTGTAAGGCCAATACCTTAGAAGTTCTTTAGCCACCTAGAGATGGTTTTAAATTCGAAGTTGCAACTGGATAGTGCTCTTTCTTTTAGCACATGGATATGTTCTCTGCCTATTTTAATGTAGTAATTTTACTGAGAAGTACTTATTTCTGGGTATGACCCTTGATTAATGTCGTCATTAATATTGCAATATCATGTATGGATCCTCTTTCTTTATCTTTATTCTTCTAGCCTGTATTGAAGCAAACTTTTTTTTTTTTTTAATTCTAGAACCTATTCATCATTCCTAAGCTTTGTCATGATGATGAGAGGGAATGATGTAACTACTTTTCCAGCTTCATATTTGATCATTTTTTTTTTCTCCAATTCAGTAATTAAGATTTGCTTTTTAGAAGCATCACTATCACTGGTTTGAAAACTTAAATGTATTAGAGATCACATGATATTTAAAAGCAAGAGTACTTTGTATTGAGTACATTCCTTGGTATATGCATGATCTTCACTGAAAATTATAGAACATTAGTAGATATTTCATTGTTTTTAATGCACTGTATTATGTTCAGAAACCATGGCTTGTAATTTTTCTTTACAAAAAGCGGAGAAGTTAAGTTTTGCTAATAGGAGAAAACAAAACTGATTGAAAGAGCCAGAAGATGCCACGAAATTCAAAACCAAGGACTGTGCAAAAAGACAAGACCACACGCGAGATATTACTAATTTAAAGGAAAGTACAGTTGTGACACACCTTACAAGAACATTTCCATGAGTGTGGTTACCTTTTGCATATTACATTAAAATGTAAATAAATATCTGTTATAATTGCAATAATAAGTCTTAAGAAACATAAAACATACCTCTGAACAGGGTTACTAAACCTCTGAAAATTACGTGTATCATAACTTAAATGTTTCCACAATGGTGGTCATTTTTGTGTATTACGAATGAAATGTACTTGTTGCACAGTTAAATAAATGTAAATCAATTATAACTACAATAATAAACTTTAAAGATTGTAAAGCATACCAATGAACAGGTTTTCCAAACCTCTATCTGAAAATTATATATATTATTGGGCTTTTGCAAGTTTAGTTACTGACCTGTTTAGCTAATGAACTCTATATGTTGCATGGTATAGTAGATATGAAAACATGATGATTATAACTACAGTAATATATTCTTTAAGATCTGTAAAGCATACCATTAACTTATTCAACTCATTTTCTCATTTATTCAGTGTCATACACAAATCTTTCACACTAAAAGTATGTTGATGCTTATCATAAGCCACTGTTCTCTTCTACTGATGTAAGCTTCATTGACTGAGATGATTATGTTGAAAATTGACGATGACACTGCTGATTGTCTACAGTGCTGATGGGGTGAAGTGACAAAACATGGCAGTCTAAGTGAAGATGAAACATCAGGCTAACTTTAATCTTCTGAAGAAATGCAATGAGAATTATGTAAGTCAACTTCACTTAGACAAGAGAGTTGTAAAGTCAGATACCTTGGAGTTTTATGGCTGAGAATTATCAGGAATGGAAGTAGACTTAACAGTCATGATTTCCCGGTTTAAAGATAAATATTGGAGGCTTTTTCCTCTTTCTCTAGGCTTCATCAAAGATCTTTTGCAGCGGATGTGATGACAGAGGTGACTTGTGTGCTTTTTTCCAGCGAAGGTTTCAACTTCTTAATTAAATCTTTCAGTTTTCGAGGCTTCTGGAAAATTCTTCTAAGCTATTCTAGCTTCTGCATTGTTTGATGAAACTCAGCTGTTTAAGCTTAATCGCCTTTTTATACAATATATTTTGTCATAGAGATGTGCTCTAACACCAAGTTTCCTGATCATACAATGAAAGCTTTTTCGCATGTGAGACTTCTACCCAGATGTCATTAGATGTAAATGGCAGTTCCCAACAGATCAAGACTATGCATCTGTCACCTACCATTAGACGAAGCTCATCAACATCAAACTCAAGCACTTATCTGCCAGTGACCCTGACTGCTTAAGCAAAATACACCATAGACACCTTGGACAACTAGTCTTACAAACATTCGCTTGCATATCAAACTACAGCTACTTTCACAACATAATACATAACATATTGAAGCATGGTATCATTATGACAGTCCTCAAACCCATTACAAATATCATGTTCATGTTACCCTCTTCTCGTCATCCCAATACGCTACTGCACCCCCTTTCAAGTTATCGTACCATTAATACTCAACTAATCATGCCTCGCATTCCTTTGGCCCCGTTACAACACGGCTGCAGATCATTGTGGTCTGCGAACATAAATCTTATAGAACTGACGCAAAGAATTTTTGATGACATCAGTTCAACTAGGCCAACACACAGGACACTGCAAATCACACTAGACACAAGTAAAATTGTTGATGGTATTCCCAGTCAACAACCTCACAAATATAATTCTCAACATAAACATACATTATGTCCTATAATATTGCCTGGCTAAATGCCTAGCAGTCAGGTATGCACATTTATCATTTGTCTGTCAGTCATCAAGCATCAGAAACTTTATATTACGACTCTCTCAAGAATCTGTCGTACCACTTATTAATGACAAGGTGTTTGCTGGTAAAAACTTTCACAGATTCTACCATCAGCACTAACAAGCTTTTCTGCAGAAGGAAGGGCAGATGCTTTAACCATTAGGATTGCTGTTACTTCCTCCAGGTCATATTTCACCACTTCCTCCTGGTACCTACTTACTTCTGGTACAAAATGCTTATGGAACCAGTCAGAGATGATGTAGCTAGTAAACCATGCTTTGTTGGTGTGGTAATAATGGACAGGCAAAGTCTACATGCAATCCTTTAATGCACAGGAGCAAACAGATATACTGAGAATAGTCAACATTAGTCGGTGCATACCGTTAGCATTAGCACAAAGAAGGGCCAAAATTCTTTTCTTGGTGATGTTCATCTTTATCAGCTCTTTTAGCTGAATTCTGAAAGATTTAGCTCCTGCCGTATCTGCGCTGCTAGCTTCACCCTGTCACCCTGCACTGTCACTTTACGCAACTCTTGGCTTTTACGAAAATGCCACAGCCAACCTTCACTAGCATTGTATGGTTTTTGTTGACACCTACTGAGTTGTAGGCACGCATTTCTAATGGCAATGGAAGGTACATTAATGCCACAAGCCTTCTACTGAACATACTATTTGTAAGCTGCTGCTTCTAAGTCTTACTAATAACCTATTTTCATATGCTTATGCATTTTCGAATTTCCTGCTGTATACCGCAGTGTTCCTGGTGATGTAGAGGGTCTACCAGGTGACCTTGGTGGTGGTACGTCTGCTACCTACCGCTGCCAGATGTAAGTCATCGAGTATACTTGTGTTATGCTTAGAAAGGCTCAGAAAAGCCAAATAAACTTCTTCAGCTGGTTTTTAAAGGTTACTTTTTTGGAGAGTTAAATCGTTTGAGACTGAAAATAAAATTTCAGGTAAAAATGAATTATCTCGTTTTCGTCGGTTAATGGCGTATTCTGTTAGTTTTTATTTTGCCCTACGAATATCAGAAGCTATTTGCTTCTTCATGCCATATTCCTCACATACACTCGCTTCACTGATTCACCATGTTGTAAATTTTTAATCAGCTTAAGCTTTAGAGCTACACTGGAAGTGACCCGTTTTCACTCTTCATTTCCTACAAATGATGTGGTTATAGAAAATCACAACTGTGATCACTACAGCACTGAATTACGTAAATAAAGCATAAAAGCAATGAAACAATAACATACTCATGTTGCTGCCACTGAGGTAAAGAGACTTAGGGCCTGTGCCAGCACCATTTAGTTGCCAGCTTTCGAAGAAGTCGTTGGTGTGAGCTAAAAAGTGGTGCGCGCGGAACTTTTCAATTGAAAAATTCTGACAGCGTGAAAAATTTGAGCACATGGCATACAGTACACAAACCAAGGGCTTGCGCCTGCACCAACTAGCAGCCAGATCTCAAAGCACCCATCAGTGATCCATGCGGGAGATTAAAAATGAAAAATTCTATCTCTGACCAAAAAGTCCTGACTTGGCTGCTTTCGCCGGATTTTTTGCCCGTTGTCTTTGTAATCTATTAAATAGGGGTCCGTTACATCAAAGGTTGAGTGTATATTCCAACTACCCAGTCATTCAACACTCTGAATATCTCTGATCCTGATGAATATGTAGGTTAAGCAAGAGAGCAAATCTTCCAAGAAGTCATCTTTCCATAAATAACTCATATCATGAGTACTAGTTAGATATATCAGTACTTTCATCGGGCCGAAATGCAAATTCTCCAGTAGACTACAGATGTGACACCAGCTGAAATTTTAAATTTCAGCAATATCACATATCTGCTGTGACTGTTATATCACTTAGCAGGACACATATGGTCTTGTCTTCTGACTTATCTAGAACCATACTCACTGTATCCACAGTGGATGGGAGGATAAGTATTTCACTTTATGTATATGGTACTTAATCATTTGCAGTGCGATATGAAACTAAATATGATGCCATTTGTGCTTTGTCATTAAAGAGTGGTTGCTTTACTGAGGACTTTCTTTGACATTGTTATTTGCTCCCTTCTTCCCTGGAAATACTCTATTGGTTTTCCTATGAGGCTTGCAAATGTCACTAAAGAAGGGACTAGGTTCTTGCTTTTGCACTACAAGCTTACCTAAGGATAAGTTCGTTTGTGTCGAGAGAAGATTCTGAATGCATACAATTCCTGTTTTTTCCTCTCACCCATGTGCAACAGCACACACACACACACACACACACACTCATTCTCTCTTTCCCCTCTCACATCATCAGGGAAACACACTTTCTCTCTCCCCCCTAATCAAGCAGGGAAGAGACTGGGAATGGTGGGGTTATAGGGGGAGGAATTTCTACCTCTCTCTCTATTTCATTTTCGTGCTTTTCCTCCTAAATCTTCCCATTATATTCCATCCCTCTCCAGGGATGACACAGTCACTGAATTTCCTCCCCCTATTCTATCCCATCCTAATGATGATGCTAGGAAGGTATTGTCACTGGGCCGCAGTACAGTAAGTTGAGCCGAGCTTTCGTTGCCGGCAGCATCTTACAGTCAAGACACTATAACTCATTATCGTAAAATATGTTCAAAATTTCGTCCACAACCATAGTATTATCTGTACAGAAAATTTCCAAGGCTTGCAGCTGATAGGGTTAAGACTACTTCTCTAATGTACTGGACTTGAAGTCCTTGAATCATTTAATGTTTCCTTGCAAGCACTTAATGTTTTTCTTGTAGTACTAAGAAAATATACCTTAAAATTGTGAAACCTCGCATATGCCTTTAAATGATAATAAAAAGTATATAAATATAATATGCAATGTACATGTTCTTTTTACTCTTTGTTTTCTTTCACCCATAAGAGAGGTACTAACAATTATTTCCTTATGTCTCTCAGTTATTGTTCTTTTATGTATGTACAGTCTTGCTACTTTTGAGCTCTGTAGATATCAGTTAATTCATACATCAAGTCCTTTAATTACAGTATAATTCACAATGCAGTTGTTGAAATAATGCTAAGTTTAAACACCCTCCCTTAAAGCTTCTCTTGTAATGACTCCCCGAAAAAATTGTTTGAATGCGATGAAAGTTATTATTACTCCAGTAGTAAAAACTAAAAACAATTGCAGGAAGCTCCCAAGGTTGAAGCTGCTCCTGAAGAAGTTGCTGCTGCCCCCACTGAAGAGAAGAAAGAGGAAGAGCAGGTGAATTATTATTGTTCAAGCATATTTTGTTGTTCTTGTGCTTGACAGTTTTGTGAAAGGTATTTTAAATATTATATTTGAAGGTTGTGGAATTTCCTTAGGTGGTTAATCAAGAAGGCCGAGTCATTGAATGCAGGGTCTGCTAGCTTTGCAATGCATCTTAATTTTTAAGTATATGTATCTTATTTTTATTTGTTACTGATCTAACTTGTTGGTTGAGATTGGTTTCTCAAACATTTATATTTATACTGTACTTTCTGTACTCTACCAAAAATTTATCTGGACACGTGGCAAAGTATGTAAAATTTATATATAAACAATCTCTTTCTTTATCTCCATGCTTACTATTTTGGAAAGTTACTCCTTTTTTCCTGCACATCTTCAGATTTATTTCAGTCAAGATTAGGGATTTATATGGGTACATTTTCGTACAAGATTGCTTTCAAAATATCACTTATGACATTTAATACAAGATAAACTTGGTAAATATATATCGTGTTTCATGATTGTAAACCCTTTATATTTTTGGAAAAGGTTATATAAACTTATTGTTAGAAGTACTATACACGGCCAGGAGTTATGTTTTTATATATTACATCTCACTAATATATATAGATTTTGTCTTTGTGTTCAGGAAGAAAATCTGAAGGCATTTTATGTAACCATGTATAAATGTTTTCAGGTGGAAGCTGCTCCTGCTCCTGCCGAAGTGCCAGCAGAAGCTCCTGCTGCCAAACCTGCCCAAGAAGAAAAGAAAGCCGAGGTAAGTTTCTTTACACAGAAACTTGTATTTTTAACTGATTCCTTGTGCATTCTTTTTATTTCTCTACATAATCCTATTACAAAACATCAGTCACAGTATTATATTTTTACAGTCTTCTTCCTGAAACTTTCGTGCTTGTTTTAGTGTAAATGTGGCTTTTTATGTAGACTGCATATCATATACTGAACCTTCCAATTTTGCAAGTACTGTCTTGTGAAGCCGATCATGTCTGCTGTACAAGTCAAAGTCCTCAATGTACACTTCCTTGCTTATTATGAACTCCCTAGCTTTTGTCTTTACTGTTTAAATGGTGATCTATCTCACATGACAACATCACTGCAGCAATCACAGTTATAACACTATTTTGTGATGTGGCTTCCATGGTACATCTGAAGTAGTTAATTTTTTTTTTTTTAGCATTTTTAGCAAATTGGAATGTTGCATTGGTGCTGTTGTGTAGGTTATTGTTGTTGATGTGCATGTGTGCCTTGAGCTCATGGGTGCCTTCATCAGGTGGAGGAAATTGTTGCCAGTACCGAGGCTCCACCAGTAGTTTCTCCGCAAGAGCAGGAAGCTCCTGAAGAAAGTGCCCCAGTCCAAGGGGAAACGACTGCTCTTGAAGAGAAGGCACCTGAACAGGAGGCTACTCCTGCTGCAGCAGAGACAGTTACTGAACCAGAGACTGAATCTGCTCAGGAAGACTTTGTTATGGCAGAGGAGACTGCCTCTGCTGCAGTAGAAGAGAGCCCTGTCCAGGAGTCTGCTCCTGTGGAAGAAGTAAGCGAATCCGCACAACAAATCGAAGTGACTCCGTCCAATGAGTCCACAACAACAGCTGAACAGAGTGCAGATTTGGATAACACACAAAAGGTGAGATTCACCCAAACAAAGCTCCTGTTCTATTACATAATGCCTGTGTAATCTACACTCGCTTCTTAATAGTAGGTTGGCCATATATATTATTCTTATGACTAAGAATATAGAGTAAATTTCTTAAATGTTATTTACCGACATTTTGAAATCTTGTCATCCAAGCCCCATAGTATTTTCTTGTAGCATAATTGTTTTCTCTTCCTTTTACTATGCTTCCTGTTACAATATTTATCTCATATTATATTATACATGCCTTGTATTTTAGTATTAAAAACCCAAAAATATTTTCACAGCATTGATATGCTTATTCGCAATACGCTTTTATGTGTTTATTGGTAGAATGCTGTACTGTTGCACTTGCAAATGGTAGCAGATTATGTAGTTGTAATTTTTTCTCCTCTGCATTTTAGGATATATTACGATTTTTCTTTCATTTGAAGATTACATAGAAAATGGTTGCTGGCAGTTATATGTTAAGGTTGCTGAACGTTATAAGTTGTAAGAAATCATGTTGAATTTATGAGTAAGTTCAACTTGACCCCATTTTACACAATGCCTGTTCCCTTTTTCCACTATTGATGATAAGTCACTTTGTTTTGCACATGCCAACAGCTTCTGAAAAAAAAGATTGAATTGTTGCTATTACCATTGGATACCCAGCAAGATTAATATTCGTGTATACACAAAGTCCAATATTCCTTCAGTAGTGCGGATGACCAAATTAAAGTAATATGCCTCAACTTTTTGAGAGAGAAAATATGAAGCGGTTAATTATTCCCTTATCACTGAGTAGTTTAGTTGGCTTTTACATCACGGGAGTAAGAAGGCAGTGTTTTTGTGCTTCCCAGGAGAAATAGATATATACTGTATACAGTATTATATGTAACAGTATTGTTATGTAAGTGAAAAGATCTAGAAATCTCTTTCTGGTGGCATACCAATAGATTGCTGTTAACAAGCAGGAGATCTTGAAGGGAAGCTGGAAGAGAAGCTTTTAGAGGCATGAGATAGAGCAGTAAGAGGCTGTTTGCTTGTTCTTCAAGAAAATCTCATTTACTGTATGAAATACAGTATACCCCCCTACCTAACAGCACTTTAGAGTTTCTTACATGAAATTCAAGCACTTTAAACTTGGTAGAAAAGAACTTATGTATACAAATATTAGTTCATGTGACTAGCTTTGTAGATGTAGTTTGTAGCTCCTGATATGCATTTTATTTCTTGAATATTAGCAATGCAAGAATGTGTAAATTCACCACAATGTTGTCACTGCACTGACTCTGTGTTTAGTGTTTGCTTGCTGTTTTATTGGTACTTGGAACACAAATTAAAGAAAACATTTATCTTACTCTGTACTTAGGATATAAAGTCTTCTTACTCTGTACTGTAGATAAAATCTTTCTTTGGTATTTCCTGACTCTATACTCTCTTGTTGTCATATCCTTTGTTAGGTATCCGAGGCTGCTGCCAAGCCTGCAACTAATGCTTTACAGGAAAAGGTATGTAAGGGTCATTTACAATAGAAATTAGATCTTGTTATAAGTGAGAAAACATTCCTGCTTTTCATTGTTAGATTTTAAACCTTTGCATGTAACTTGCCTTTAACTGTGATTACACAGTATAGTCAACGGTACTGTATGTACATTTTTTATCCTTAGCCTAACTTACGAGTAAGTCTTCTTATGCTGAAGATTCTTGGGTACTGTGTTCACGCACATTTCCCCTATTTAGTGATACTAACGTATAAAAAATATTCCTATGTTTCAGTGTGGTTTACTTTGATATATATGTACATTGTTTGATGTGGATTGCATCATGATTTTTTTTTTTTTTTTTAATGAATGAGGAGGTAATCATTGAAGTCTTGTAGTTTAAACAGTTGGACAATGAGGTGAAGACCATGTTGATAATAGCAGATCTGGCTGAAGCAACAGTTGAGATGCAACTAGCAAAGGTTAGGGTCTTGGCAGCTCACCTCTCACCTGCTATGCAGTAAATTAGTACAAGGATGCCTGAATGTAATCAGTCCTGTAACTTCCTTGTTATTGCATATGGAGATTTTGATGGATTTGTTTCAGTTGCAATTATTGCATATACTATGTGCATTTTGTCGAGGATTCTGATTATTTTACTTTATCTCTTAAAGGAGCAGTACAACTGAATCTGCCCATTACATTGTAAGTGTTATCAAAAGTTGCTAGTGTGAATTCGGCATTTTTATTTAATTGCTGCCAGATGTTTGGCAGTCGATTTTGCTTTTACAGAATGGGCAGAGGTTTATTTTATGAGAAACAGCTTGAAAAGGTGATCAGTGAAGCATTAGCATTGAATATCTAATGTCAATATCGCTTATAATTCTGTTGCTGTTCCTTTTTAACATGGAACTTAAGAATACTTAACAAATGCATGGTGTAAAAATAGTTATAGAAGAGTGATGGTGCCACATTCAGCTGGATTTCGACATTAACCATATATTTCTTGTACGGAGTTCAGTTTGCCAATGAAAGTCTGTCTTTGTGTTAGTTTATTGTGAGAAGGAACTCTGGAGGTAGTATAATGTTTCCTTGTATTTTGCAGAAGACTGAGGCTGAAGAAAAGAAAGTAGAGGAGTAAAAGACGTTGTGTGTAACACCACAAGCCATTCCACCGTCAAGCTTAGTCGTGACATCCCCCCCAAGCCCCTGGAGTCAGCAACTATTTCTATATTGTCATCGTTTTACAGATCATTTACTGTCAACACCCTCCCCTTTTCTTCCCATCTTCATTCCGACTTACTTTACCATATCTCTGAAAAACTTAATGAAACTGGCCTGTGATCAAATTTTCCCAGCTTGACCACCCCTTTTCATGTTTTTAAGTTGGGTTTTTATAAGTGTAGAGCATTTGTTCTTTGTGCATATATAACAGATGCTTCTTTTGTAGAATGATGTTGCTATGCTCTTGACATTGGCCATGATATAGGAGGGTGCAGTGAATAATTAATACTAAAGGCTTTATAAGCCAGGCTTGATATTAGGAGGGGCAGAGGATGATGGATGTTACTCGACATGTGTTAATCCATTATAGACAAACACATATTTAGTCTTAAGTGAATTGTCACGAAATTTGAATATTTGCGGCAAGACTTAGAATAGACGAGAGTTACTGCGTGGACTGGTGTGAACAGAAATGAATTTTCTTTTGCCTTAGCCCATGCAGAACTGGTCAGTAAGTTGCCCACAAGAAATCTGTGAGTGTTGCCGCAAAGTGGAAGTGATTGCAGAACACCCAACCCTATTCCTCCCTTATATGTCTTTTTCCTCTTCGCTTTGTTCTTGGATATGGACTATTGTGATTTAGCCTTACTACTTTATCATGTTAGTCCTCTGAAATTTAAATTGTTGTTTGTAAGAAGGGGAGGAGTAAGGTTGACCAAAAAGAAGACATTTTTTTGTATAGTTTGTATTATGTATTGTGAATAAGGGGTGAAATTTTTGCTAGAGCAAGAAAATATAACGTGTAAATTCAAGAGATGCAGTGGAAATATTATTATGATTATTATTATGCTAAATCTTTAATGCTTCAAATATGATGGTACTTTTGTACTTCAAATAATTCTAAATAATCTAAACAACAGAGTTTACCCAAATATGTTGACAGGATATTTCTGTATTGCTCATTAAGTTTTTTTTTTTATATATGGAATGTAGTTGTTATTTCTTCATTTGTTCCATGACATGTGCTTCTGCCAGTTAGTTATAAGGCCTGAGCACCAAAAAAATTGCTGTTGCATTCATAAGGGCAATTTGTTTATTCATGACACTTAGATTATTATAAAATTGTGTTTGGTGGAGCTGCTTATTTTTCAGTCTCATGGAAATAGTAAAGTACCATTCTATCAAACCAGTATCCCACAAGTATATTTTTTTTATATATATTTTGCGGCTTTATCTTTTACTTACATAGAGTGCAAAAGCACAAACTGGTTTTTCTTGAAATGTATTTAAAAAATTATACTTCTGTATGCTGTTAAATGGTTTTATCCATATTAATTTATATAGAAGAAAAATAAATGTTTATACACACACCCTGTCTGGACATTGGCAATGAGCAAAATTTCTGGTGCTTTGCTGTTTTACGATATCTTGATTTGCCGTGTAATAAAGGATATTAAGATCTTTACACATTGTAATAGTGTTGTTTGATTTGAATCCTATCAAAGTATGATATGCCATGAGGAATACTATATATTTTTAAGTATTCATCTTCATTGTTAATGAAATACGATAGCTCACTGAAGTTAGCATGGCAGCAAAAACAACAAATGGGTGGCAGCAGAGGCTTCATTCCACTTTACATCCTCCCCCAGCTGTACTTTGGCGAGAAAAATATGTGGGAGGATGGTTTGCTGTCCTTGGCTCCTCTTTCTTCTTTATAGTGGGGGCTTATGAAACGGGGAATGCAGGGAATTATTTCTCCTCAACCCAGACCCGTGAGACATTGAACTTTGCAGTCACAACCCACATAACGGATGTCATCTCTGGTTGGTTCTGTACTGTGTTATAACCATTTTCTTTGCTCCATTATGAATGTAAGTGATTTAGCTACTACTATCTCACTGTAATATGATCAGAACTTATAAATTTCCACAATTACTGCTCCTAATTATTATACACATGTGAAAAGGTTTATAAAGACAGGAAAAAAAAGTGAGAAAAGTATTTCGTCTTGACATGAGGGATTACAGGAATTTTTGTTCTAAAGTTTTGCAACACACTCCTATGAACACAGAAAAGGGTTATGTATATATCCATGCTAACTGTAGGCTAGTGAATCGCTTGCTTATTTCCCGGTTGGAATTCAGACAATGTGTACTAATAATGTTTTCTTGATAGTTTTTTCATGATATTGAGCTATTAAGCACCAAATATGTGAAGGTGCTAATTTTCCTCAATGGCTAGAAGTGATTAAAAGCATTTTTAGTATATGGCAAATAAGCCTTCTGCTGTAGTACTCTCATAGTGGCACATTTGAAATGACCAGAACCATATTTCTTCCCATCTATGCTCCCAAGCGGTACTGGATATCGTTACCATTGGAGGTAGTCAGATGGTATTTAATACTGTTCTTCCCAGGATGAAGCAAAAGAACAACTGAAGGTATACGAGTAATAAGAGCACGGTTTCACTCCTATAAAGGGATCACTGGGAAGTGCAGATTTTTTATGGAGTTCCTATTGAACAAATATTGCTCGTTTCATAAAGGTAATAAGGGATGGAATATTAAGTTTCACTGAAATCCGTGTTTTTCTTTTTTTTCTCCCCCCCAAAAAAAAAAAGAGAAAAGAAAACTATTATTATTCTTTAGAATGTCTGGTCTTTGGACCAATCCAAATCTTTAGGTTGCCTTGTAACTGTATTCATGCTGTGTATCTAGATGTTTGAGGAGATTTTGCAAAATTCCTTTCACCACACAAGACCAACATCTGGAATATAATTGGTGTAACAACCTCACCACCCCAAACTAGCGCTTCACTCCTAAACCCTCACTATCTTTGCTGTAAATTATAATTGAAAGAATTCCATCCTCTCAAGTGATCAACATTAGACACAAGCAAGTGCTATCCATACGTTGGAGGAATTTGTGTTGAAGGTTAACTACTTGTAGTATAACCTTTTGATATTAAGTGTTGGTTAAAAGCCCTGGTCCACACATAAATTCAGTAGTTGCTGACTTCCAATGCTATGATAGATTCTCTACAACCCCTGTTCACTGGTACTCGTCTTGCAATAATTCAATATTCCACTAAACAATAATATACCACAAAGGGTGTTGTTTAAGCACAACTGAACAGATACTGACAGACTCGCACCTGAGGAATTCTTGAGAAGCATGGTATCATACATAAAAAAACTGAAATAACTGTATTCATGTTAAAAAGGGCTACTTTGATACTGATGGTGGTAAACAATAAACAGGCCTTTGTTTTCTGACATAAGTCCCAGCTTTTTTGAGTGGTACTTAAGTCGCATCACTAACAAATGGAACAACTGCAATACACTCTCCATTTATTTATTTCATATCAAACAATTTTGCAGAGAAATTTTTGAGTATCATTGGACTTCTTGTGAACATAAATTCTCTATAAATTTGTAGTAATTATATTTTATATCAAATTCCATGTCATACCAAAAATTTACGGCTATGCAAGCATGAGACTGTCTAACATGATGAAACCATAATGAAGGAAGGTACAGTGCATCTCCTGCATGAACTCGACAGTGCACCGGGTTACTGTGTTCATATTGAGGATATTTTTCTAAATCGGGTTTTAATGGGTCAATGCATATCCATGGAACTGAACCTGTTTGATGATTCTCTTCTATTTTGAATTCTCCGGATCCTATTTCTTTGTAGACTGCTACTTGATATTTCTTGTAAGGAATCCAGGGCAAATCAGTGGGTGGTTGCAATATGAAGTCTTTAAAACCAGACACTACACAATATATATTCTCATAATGGTCCTTATGCACTGAAAAAAAAGGAAATATTGAAACTACTGAAGAACTTAAAATTATGAATGATAGTTTTATAATTGGTCACAAACAATAAGAATGATGCACTACTCTAATCACCTGGTTAATAATTCTGTCAATTACAATGAATATTAACAAGTCAATGCATGATTAAAATTTTAACTTTTTTTGTGTGTGTGTGTGTGTGACACCGGGACAGGCAGAAACTGCCCTCATCAATATTACTAGGGTTAAATTCCTGAACCTGTTTGTTTACTTTCATGACTAGCAAAAGGTGAGGAGGTATTATTCTTGTTCTCCCCAGACAGGAGCAGGAAGAGGAATATAGAGAGTATCAGAGAAACCGAATGAGCTTAGGAAAGCAGACAACGCTCAACAATAGCATGGGTAGAATTTACCAATATCACTATACAATCAAAACAACAATACTATGTATTGTATAGGAAAGTGGAAAATGCTTCCAGTTCTGTTGGCATTCTAGAGAAAGACTTAATGGAGCATAAAAGAGAAGTGATGTTCCCTCTCCAAAGACACATTCAGGTTTACATTTACATTATAGCAAATGTCTACATGAGGTATTTTTTTCAGATGGAAATAATAATAAATGGATGCACAGAAAGTCATGTAGGGATTTGAAAATTTAGTTCATGGTCCATAGTCCCAAATTTTGATTTAAGGGGCATAATTAAAGGATGAAGAGTTTTTCCTTTTGTATTTTCCTCTTATAGAGAGTAGAAAAAACTCGAACTAGAACCCTAGAAATTTTTGAAGAGTGGCTGATGAATGACTGAGTAAAAACCAAAAATGGATAGTTATATAACAGTGAAGCAGAGGTGAATGGGTGTGTGCTCTGACTTGGCTACCCACTTTACAAGTGAGATTTTGGCCCTTGTATATAGAATACAAGAAACGAGACAATATACAATATACCCATAAATTAAAAAAATAATTTACATGTAGAAAGTACACCATGGTGCTAGTGTATTACAAGGACAGTGCATTAGTAACAGTAACATAACTAAGCATCTTATTATTGAAGTTAAGTCATTACTGTACAATAATATACAGATGCTCCTCAACTTATGAACATCCGGAGAAAAGAACATGTGCTAATAGCAGTGCCTATTCAGTCTATTATTATTATGCAGCAATTTATGGATGGTTACAATGTTTTAAGAAATGTGCAAACTTGCATCATGTGTCTTTAGGAATAGAAAACAAATGTATTATGTTCTAGCACAACTTTATTGTTACATATATGATGTACGAATTTTTTGTACACCCAATACAGTACTCTACATGCAAAATATCAACACGAACAATTCAGGATACGAATGTCCTTTCGAAACGCAACTCTTGCATAAATTGGGAAGTGTTTGTACTGTAATGTTGCATAAACTACATTTGCAGTAACAGCGTTAAAGAGAAATGTGCATAATTTTTCAATGCCCATGGAATATTTACTGCACCTTATAGCACATGATGACTCAACAACAACTGTGATGCTGAAATGTTGTGCAGTACAGTACATAACAATAATAGGAGAGTGAAAGGTGAGGTGTGTACTACAGGTTAAGCAAATTTTCCCTCAGTAACAAATAAAAATGGGTAGGTTATATATGTAGTAGAGCAATTCCTTCTTACAGAACACGATTATGGTTGGCTTTTTGTTTTCTTCATATACTATACCAAAGCTGACACTATCAACTGATACTCATTTCAAACTCATACTAGAATTTGTAAGTGAACAAATAATAAATCCATGCTATTAACTTCTTCAAATAACCAGATAGATACCCACTTCCTCATATTTCAAGCCTTTCATCTAAACTTCTTGGGAAAAGGGTGTTTACAAAATTGGATATGTTAAAAGCTCATAACCATCCACATGGCATCCAAATTTTTTTTAAATTTTTGTATGTGACACTGGGACAGGCAAAAAACTGCCCTCATTAATAAAGGCCCGGGCACGAGAAAACATTTAAGATGAAGGAAAAGAAAAAGCTTACGAACAAGGTGGAGATGAGGTAATGATACATAAAGGAAAATTCTACGGTAAATACTGACAAACTCCTCGTTCAATTCTTACAGATCTCTTCATCCGTCTCTTCTATCCGTTCTCTTAAGCTTTAAAATCTGTTCTTTTACCTTCAGCTTTCCTCTGATAAAGCTGTGGAAAAGTTTGGGATTTTCTTTAGCCTTCCTGGTGATATCCCTTTCATAGTCTCACTCTGCCTCTCTTCCTTTACTAAGGAAATTATTTCTTGCTCTTTTATAAGTCTGACAGGCATTTATGTTTTTTCTCCTCCTATACCTTTTCTAGCATTTGTCTCTCCACTCCTTAGCTCTCTTACACTCATTATTGAACCATTTCTTTCTGGCATGGATTACACATATTTCGGTGACAGGTTTGCAGGAATCTACTATCTTCCCATATTCCACACAAAAGATGTTGTACATTTCTTGTACAGATTTGTTGTTAAATAAGGTCCTCCAGTCAATAACTGCAAAAAGCTCATTCATTGTGATGTAATCTCCTTTCAAATAGTTTCTCCTTGTGTCCTCAGTGCCTCTACTCTCAGGCAGAACATCTTCAATGATATACTCCATCAACAACACACAGTTGTCACTCTTTCCAATTGGTGGTTCATACTCAATTTTGTCAATATCCAACACATTATCTGTGAATACTAGATCAAGTAGCAATGGCTCATGCCCTCTCCTGGCCCTCGTTGGTTCCAGTACATGTTGGTGTAGGAAATTCCCATGTATGCAATCTAGGAATTTTGCTTCAAATGAGTCCTCACCACTGTGTGAGTCAAGACTTATCCAATCTATCTCTCTATGATTAAAATCTTCCATAATCAAAATCCTACATTTTCTCTCCCGTGTAATGTTAACAACTGAGTTTATGACTTCAACAGTACCTGTATGACTTTCCTCATAAACTTCTAGCCTATGTTGGTTCCTTGGTGGGTTATATACAACAGTTATTATAATGCTCTCTGATCCAGTATATACGCAAGCAACAAGAAATTCCTTGAACTCACTTTCTATATCAAAGTTTATGTCTTCCACCTGAAACCTTCAACTTATGAGCAGTGCTATCCCTCCAACAGTCCACTCAGATTTTTCAACCCTTAATATTCTGAAGCCCTTAGGAAAAACTGTGACACTGTTAATGGCCTCACTTAAGTCTCTGTAACTGCTACTATATCTGCCATACTGTTGTGAATCCTATCATTTAATCTACTGCCTTAACAGCTATTCCATCAGCATTTGGGTATAACAATCTTAATGAGGCCCCATCCCCTGATCTTTTATCAATATCTTCCCTTTGTCTGGAAGAGCTCTGAAATGAAAATTTTTCTTCTCTTCTTCATTTCTTTCCTCATTTAACCTTCTAGCCTCTTGCAAAAAGTTTTTGATCCTTTCCATTTTTTCCTGTGCTCAGTATGGTCTAATGAACCCTGTTTTGAATTCTTGAAGGTCTTTTAGGCTTTTTTTCCTCATCAATATTACTCTACTTGTGTTCCCTCTCTCAAAGATTACTTCTGTTGGATTTTGCTTTCCCTCCCTAGAATATTTACCTAGTCGGTGAATGTTTACAATATCCTCAGGACCACATACTACTCCAAGCTTCCTTATCAGGTCTAAAATCCTAGCTTTATTTTCTTTAAGTCTGCCCTGCCATGTTGGGTCCTGGGATTCCTTTATACCCGAGATCAGCACTATCTGCTCTTTATCAAGTGCCTGTTTAATTAGTGGATTAGCCCTTTCCATCACAGTCTTTAATTTTTTCTATTACTGTTTCTTTACAGTCAACTGTTTGTGTGTTTTCCAGTGCCACCACCCTCACAGCCTCTTTTACTGCCACATTCCCCTTTAGTGCATCAGCAAAGGAAGTTTTCATGGCATCATGTTCTGTATTCAGCTCCTGAAACTCTTCTTAAGTGTTCATTTATCTGGACATTCAAAGCTGCGATCTCGTCTCTCTCAGAAGAGAGCAATGAACTAACATTTCATTCATTCAGGTTGTCATGCAGCTTTTTATTGCTATCTTCTTGTTTAGAAAATCTGGTTTCTAGTTTACTCTTTTCCCCTTACGGTTTCTTTATTCGTTTCTAGTTCTTTCTCTCTTGCTCTTGTGCTTTATTTGCTTCCTCAAAAAATCTTATTTCTTCTCTGAGTTTTTCATTCTCTATCCATATTCCGAATTTTATCATCCAGGTTTATTACCATTGTCTCCAATTCATTGAGTTTTTGCTTCCAATCGTCTAACAGCCACTCCTCCCCCTGCATCCCTCGGAATACGTTTCCTGGTTACAATGCATCTCTAATAAATAATTTTGCTTCGTTTTTTATAATTTTTGGCCTGTATTATGTACCCCAAGTATAAAGCGGATTTTTCTGATGGCGGTGCTTCAAAAAAAGGGAAGCCATCACAATGGAAGTGAAATTGGTGATACTAAAATGCATGAAAAAGAGAGAAACTTTACTCTTGCATTGTTATTGGTGCTTATTTAGGAATGTTCCAAATAACACTGAAATTTGGGTTACATCACATTTCAGGAATAGAACTCTGACGTAAATCGAGGACCCCCTTATTATTATTAAACACAAAGAAAACATAAACCTAAGTGCTTCTTATTTCTCTTTATCTTGTATCATAAGTACTATTATTATTATCATTATTATTTTTACTATTATTATTATTGTGATACTCTGAGGCGATGAAAGCTCAAAGCTTTTCATCTCTTTCTTTCTCTCTGCCACAAGTGAGAAATACTAAATCTGCTGCTCCACATTTTGTCCGTGTGTATGTATTACCTAACTGTTCTCACGGGAATAGCCTTATGCTCGTAATTTCCCATCTCCAGATCAGTTTCATTTCTTGCTCACTGACACTTATCACATCTGTCCATAAAACTATAAATGCATTTAGTGTTTATATTTCCTCGCTTAACGAATTCTAATTATCAAAAGTATTTCCCTACAATTTGCAAAGAAATTTTCTTTACGAAAGCTTCAAACTGTAATCTCTATATCTACAGCCATCCATATCAAACTAACACTATCTGTCCATTCTATAAAGTCCATGAGGGAATTTAAAAGCATTACAGTATCCCCCTCTACCTTCAAACTATAAGTGATAGTAAAGTGTAACATCGTCAGCCTCTCCTCATAATTGAGAATATGAATCTCTGTAACCTGATTCGTAGAATGTCTTTGTACTTCATCCAATTTATTGATATGATTTTTCATGTGCGAATTCCTAAAGGGTGCTGCATATTCAAGCTCTGGCCACACATTCATCCATTATGATGAATGTGTCATGTACCTGAAAGCCCCCATATATTTGTTAAGAAAGCATACTATATGTTGACTTTACTATACCATTTCCTTAGACAAAGTATATACTGTACTGTACATGCAACTCAGAACCTACGTAAAGTGCCAACATATGTCACAGAGATAAATGTTGGATCTTTGTGTTTATTGTCATTAATTATTGATAACTAAACCAACCATTATGAGATAAAAAATTTTTAAAAACAATTTTAAAACTAAGATATTATACCACTGGATCAAATTAATTACAAGCAATAAGAGCTCCAACCATTTACACAAAAATTAGGCAACCCTGATGATACTGCTGCTGATATTGTAATGGTGTCATAAAGTTTTTTGTACAATGAATGCATTCTGAAACTCATAGTGTAAAAGAATCTATGAAAATAAATAAAACTGTGTATATAAGAGGTTTGGATGGTAAGATGTATTGGAGGGAGCAAGGTCTATAGAAAATTTGTCTCTGGAGCTCCTCATTTCCTGTTTGTGTTTCTTAGTTCAGTTGCTAAGTCAAGAGATCTATGTGTGACGGTGCTTTGTTGCTGAAGTGTTGGCTGGTAATTATCAGGGTTTGCAGTTTGCATAAGTCGTTTGTTAAAATCACTATTTTAGAGTGCTGGGTTCAGCATCGATGACTTATATTTGTGGCGCAAGTCGGCAAGACTTGGTTATCGGATGAGTGAGAAACAGGCATTACCACACAGAGGTAAGATACCGTATAACTATAGGGAACTATATTACTATTGCCTATGAGTATGTAATGATCTAATTTGTGAACATTTGCTCGGTAAAGACTACCAATAGTTTATCAGTTGGGAGCTCTATGCTTGCATCTCCTCTTCTTTTAAAATTATGGCATATGATTTTTTCAATATTTGCTGCAACTATTCAACGTAAAAAAAAAAGTACTGATGTACTTACAGAATCTGCAGACTCTAAAATTCTCAAAGGCAAAAGAATATCTGTTCTTATGCATGATGCTGCACAATTAAACGCTAAAATCTCCAGTGTCTGACATTGTCTACCCTAATGCATGAGAGTGTGTAATTACCTAATTGCACTTATGGGAATGAGCCCTATGCTCGTAACTCCCTGTCTCCAGGTCAGTTCCATTTCTATACAAAGTGATACTGATCATATTTGTCCTTAAAACTATGAAGTGAGATAGCATTAACTACCTCCTTGCTTAATATATTCCAATCATCAACTATTCTTACACTAAAAAAGTACTTCCTTACAACCTGCAAAGAAGTTTTCTTACGGAGCTTCAAAGTACGTCCGCTAGTTCTAGACCCACCCATATCAAAATATTGATCACTATTCACTCTGTCAAAACCATGTGTGTGTGTGTGTGCATGCAAAGAAGTGTCCATGCACATATATTGCAGTTTTCTTACAGGTAAGATATATTGCATATTACAATGAGCTATAGTAGAGAGAATAGTACTATATCTTCTCTACATATGCTATAAATAGGGAAGGGATTACCTCAACATGGCAGATTATTACACCTGATTTTGCAAAGAAAAACAGAAAAATACAAATATTCAAGGGAACGAGAGTGGTTCATGAATCAGAAACCCAAGTCAGCTGAGTTTTATTTATAGAGAAAACATCATTCCCATGAGGACTCAAGCAGGAGAAACTACAAGAGAAGGAAAATGTAAGCTACAAATTTAACGTATATGACTGTATAAGGTTTGCAGGGATGGTTATGTAAAGTATGTCTGAAGTGGATAGTTTAAAGGGAATATTATTGCTATATGGTATGGATGAGCAGAGATGCAAGACATGATTAAGATGAGATTGTTAATATCTTTATAATTAATATAAAGGAAGTACAGAAGGCATAGCATGAATGAGATAATATAAAATTCAAAAGGAAGTGAAAACAAGAGGAACAGTAATTAAAGATACCTAAAAACTGAGAGTTCCTTTGGCAGCTAAATGGAGTTATGTACACAAAAACTAACTACTAAAGAAATATATGGAAGCGTTAACAATAACACTCAAAGGAAAAAATCATTCCTACTTGAAGTAACAGCTCTATGGTCTCCCATCCAAAAATTCACAGCATCTGGCTCTTTCCCTATGGCTTCTGAAAACCAAGGTATTTCATGTGCAGCATCATCAAGTATCTTGGTAAATTCTTCTGTGAAGTTGGAATTTTGCTTCTGGATATAGAAGACCTAAACATAATAAACAGCCTCCTGTGATGCTCCAAAATTATAAAAAAATAATAATTTTGACACGTAGGTAAATTATTGCTATAACTACAGTATTCTGCATTATTTCACTTCCACAGTATTTCTTAAAATATTGTTGTTATACAGTAATTGAATACTCTACATTTTCATTAATTATAAACAGAAGTCTGAAGTGTCACAAACTATGGGACTCACTAAATGTAAAAATATAACTCAGTGTAAGTACAAAGAAAATATATAATAGTACAAATACAAGGCAAAACTTACCCCTGGGTAATTTTCGGGCTCTTCCATGATGCTAAGAAATTTAGAAAATTTCATATTTCGCTCTTCAGGCATGACAAAAAAATTACCATTAGGAGCATCAGCATAGCCATTAGGTGTTACTGCAACACTAACAACTTCATCACCAATTTTATCTCTAAAACATAAGTGACAAAGTAACCATTAGTTACTATCCGTGGTCCAACAATAATAAATGTGAAATCAAAAGACAACTTGAATTCATATGACGATAACTTAACAATTCTTTAAGACAAAATTGTTTGCATAAATATGAATTAGGATGCCTAATATTTCAGATTTATCTAATACAACAGACTGTAAATGCACTTTACCTCAAATAGTAATGTGACCATTTTCTTATGGCAGGCCAGTGTTTCACAGCTCCCTTGAGTATAACCGGCTTGTTGGGGGCCACCCAATCTCTATGAAACTGTAATGGGGATGGAACAGCATCTAAAACTGGAACTGTACTATTCAGATACAATTCTGAAGAAAAATAAAGTATTAACAGTTTAGCAAACACAAAAATTACCAGACGCATAAGTAAGTTATAAGACAATTCTCAGAGGAAAACAAATATGATCATGTGATCAACAGAGGAAATCTAGACTGAAATCTTCATGTTTTTTTCATGAACGAACAAGATAAATTAATAATTTTGTTTCCAAAAGGAAGAATGAAATAAAACATTAATGCCTTAGGTACTGAATAATAAAAAGGCCTATATGGCTTACTGAAGGAGTAGTCAGAGCTTTTCCCTCACCCTTAGTAGTATGATTTAGATACCTCTACCATAGACTTCTTCTTAATACTGGTTTATACATGATTCTCTTACTTACATAAGTAGGGGGAAATGAATCTATGTAAGCCAAATCATACATAACTTACTGTGAGTAATATAATACAGTATATATATAGACAGACTCTCCCCTATTTATGAAAAATCGAGTTAGAAACATTCGCCGATACAAACAAAGTCCAACGAAGGTCAAATATTATAGAAAACATACAAAACCCTGTTGCAGCAAATTCAAACTCTCTGGTCAGTGATGAGTGCACCTAGTATGATGTTTGGCCGCTAACAACGGAGTGGACAGAACTGCACCTATAAGTAACCACGCTGTCCCAGTCAGTTCTCAGATTGCATCCCGTAGAGACATTGAAACTCTTCATTGCGTACCAGGTTTTTTGTCATGAAATATCTTGTGCCTTGTATAGTAATTATGAGTTGTGAAAAGCCTAAGGATATTGATGTTAGTGGTGCTTCTAACAAAGATCACGCCATTTCAATGGAAACAAAATCGGCGATAATAAAGATTTGATAATGGTGCAAAAAGGGCGAATGTAGCAAGTGCTTATAATATGAATCGTTCCACTGTGGGCACGATTTATAAAGATGGAGAACGTATTTTGGAACATGTAAGGGGCTTATTGAAGAAACAAAAATTTTTAACACTCTGGGTGGAACATCAATGACAATGTCGGGAAAGATTGTATCTAATGTTGATTCAGGAAAAGGCTAAGTCCTTTTTCGAAGGCTTAAAGGAAAAGGCAGGTAAACTGCTGCTAACAAAACATTTCCAGCAAACTATGGATGGTTTCAGCATTCAAAAATTGTGTAAACTTGCATCACGTGTCCATTACTGGTGAATCAGCAAGTGCCGACAAAGAAGCAGCTGATAAACTCCTAAATGAGTTTGAATAAAATGATAGATGATGGTGGCTATCTTCTGCAGCAAATTTTCAACAAGGACAAGACTGGCCTTTTTTAGGAAAAAATGCCAAAACAAAAAAAAGGCGTACATCGGCCGTGATGAGAAGACGATGCCAGGTTTTAAGGCTGCAAAGGATAGGCTGACCTTGATGATTGGTGGCAATGCTTTGGGAGACTTCAAGCTCAAACCACTCCGTATTCGAGGAAAGGTTTTTCAACCATTTTATACATGTAGTCAAGGGGTGTTGCCGCCAGACAAAGGGAATCCCTTTCAAGAGTCTCCTAGTCTTGGTTAACACCCCTGGCCACCCACCACACATGGATGTTTATCACCAGGATGTAAAAGATGTCTATCTGCCTCCAAACACAACTTCACTCCTTAGTTACTAAACAACCATTTGATTTCGCTTTTTCTCGTGCACACGCGCGTAGCTAGCGCATATCGTATTTTTTTACTATTATTCTTTGGAGCCGTTTCCAATTTCGCGTAATATAGCAACACGTAAAAAGCAAGTTGACTGTACAGCTGTTCTTCTAGCTGTGTATCCGTCTGCTGTGCTCACAAACTGTTCAGTACACACGGATTGAATTTACCCCACAAGCTAGGTAGGTCTAAAAATTTATTAATTAATAATTTAGTAATTATTTATTGGCCTCCAACATAACAGTGGAATGACAAAAGTCAGAACGACATTAAAGGGGGACCCCTGTGTATATATACATTCAACCTCGATTTAAAGGATTTAAAAAATAACAAACAAAATATGGAACAGCATATTTAGTATTTTTCAGTTGTAGCAACTCTGAACAGGAGTTACTGCTTCAACACACACACACACAGCAAAAAAGCACAAAAAAAAGCAAAAAAAGCAAAAAAAGCACATAGCTAAGCTTGAAAAAGTTCAAAGACATGCCACGAAACTGGTGCTAGAAATACGCAATCTCAGTTATGATGAGAGGCTGAGGGAATTAGACTTACCATCACTCGAAGCTAGAAGAGTGAGGGGGGATATGGTGACAGTCTTTAAATTCCTTCATGGTTATGATAGAGTGGATAGGGATCGATATTTTGATATGGCTGGCTCTAGAACTAGAGGTCATAGTTTGAAGCTTCGTAAGAAAACTTCTTCGCAGGATGTAAGGAAATACTTTTTCAGTGTAAGAGTAGTTGATAATTGGAATTTGCTAAGCGAGGAGGTAGTTAATGCTATCTCAATCCATAGTTTTAAGGACAGGTATGATAAGTATCACTAAGTATAAAATGGAACCGATCAGGAGACGGGAAGATACGAGCTTTGGGCTCTTTCCCGTAAACACAATTAGGTAATCAGAGAGAGAGAGAGAGAGAGAGAGAGAGAGAGAGAGAGAGAGAGAGAGAGAGAGAGAGAGAGAGAGAGAGAGAGAGAGAGAGAGCACTTTTGGCTTCCATGCTACGACAGTGACTGGTAAGAAGTTGCCTGAGTTTATTTTTTCTCTCTCTCTTATATCATAAGTATTATTATTATTTCTCCCTGAGGAAGGGGGAGTAAGAATACTTCCTCCATGTTCCCCTGCGTGTCGTAAATGTCGACAAAATGGGGTAAAGCGAGGGGACTGAGAATCCCCTCCTCTGCATTTACTTCCCACAACAAGTCAAAGTATTTTCTTTGACTCAGCCATCCCCCTTAAAAGGGGAATATGGCTTTGGTATAATGATGGATAATTATTATTATTATGAAATTAATGATTCATAGACAATGTTTGCTCGGCTAGGCCATTCATCTTAAAACGCCAATTGGTTGGTACTAAGTCGCCTGAGTGTCCTCTCTTCTTTTCTCTCCATCTCTCATATCATACATATTATCATTATCCAATAAATAATTAATAGACTAAGTTTAGTACACTGTAGTCACCGTGGCTCAATCAGTAGGATCCGCAACTCTGAGGTGTCAGGTCGAGGGTTCGCACCCTGTCATGGTCTGAAGTTAGCAAGGGCATGCACTCAACGTAAGGATTACATCTGCCAAAACAAGTCCTTTGCAAGAACGCAACCGTCCTAGCCCTTGGTAGAAAAAGGAGTCCATGACGTAAAACCGGAACAGAACAGAACTAAGTTTAGTACACTATGCCATTCATGTTAAAATGACGGTTGACTGGAAAAAAGTTGCCTGAGTTTTCTCTCTCTCTCCTATAGCATACATATTATTATTACTGTTGTGAGACACTGAAGTGACGCCAATGCAAAGAACCTCTCATTCACTCTCACTCTCTCTATCATACGTATTGTCATTATTATTATTATTATTATTTTTGTTGTTGTGAGATGACAGTACAAATAACTTTTCACCTTTTTCTCTCTCTTATACACATACATATACACACATTATACACATCTTTCGTATCTCCAGATGTTCGAATGTCGAATGTTCTTAAGTAGAGGAGCGTCTGTATATGTGAAAGGCTTTTTCAAGCACTATTATTTATTGAGGTGCTGAATAAATATAAAAAATAGAGCATGGGCAGGAAATTTAAGGGATTTAGTTTCTCTGTATCACAGATATAAATTTCACGTTGCAATTTTTGATCTGCATAATGGAAAATTTCAAGCTTAATGGAAAACGTGCAGAAAAAGAGAAGACAACTACAAGCTATGAGAATACTCTTTTAGATGGGTACTGTTTCCATAAGGAGAGAAAGAAAACATTCTACTGCTCTATTTACCTTTAGCCTCTGATGATAAGGCCATGAGACATTCTTTAAGTTTTCCAGCTGGCCCTGGATTCAACATGTTCTGATTCTGTAATGGGAAAAAATAAAAATATATGTCCTATATACTGTACTGCAAATATTCATATATATTTCAACATCCATATGTATGGCAGACTGTATATGACAAAGACTTAATTTAGTTCTCTTTATAAAGAAATTTTTAATAATGTTTTTTAAAATCAAGACACTACCAAAAGTAAGCCCATTTACCCACTTAGTAACTATGATTTTTAACTATTAATAGGAAAAACTTGTGACTTCATTTTGTAGACATACTATCCAATCATTTCAACATTAAGTAAAGCCTAGACACAAATGAATATATATATATATATATATATATATATATATATATATATATATATATATATATATATATATATATATATATATATATATATATATATATATATATATATATATAGTAAGGAAGCCCATCAGTGAAACAAAACTTATAAAACAATGCTATATTTCGGATCCTAACTGGATCCCTTCTCAAGCACAACTGAGACAAAATAACAAAGAAGGGGGAGACATAAACAAAAGGACTCATGAGACAATCCTCACAGGACCCCCAAAGAGAATAATTTCAACAAAATCCTCCTTCCTTTTCACCAAAAGCTAGGCGTCATAAATGATACATTAGGTAAACAGTCCCCATTCACTTTTAACTATCCCACTACTTTAAGAAAAGAATTAGTTAACGTTAGCCAAAACAAAAAAGAAGTTAATGCAGGAGTATACCAAATAAGCTGTAATGATTGCAATAGAGTGTACATAGGACAAACAGGCCGCTCTCTATCCCAGAGAGTCTTAGAACACAAGAGAGCAGTAAGATATAATCAAGAAAATTCAGCTATTTTTACCCACATCAATGAACATAATCATCGGATTGATTGGAATGGTGCCACTATGCTATTTAAAAGTACCTGTCAATTCAAACGGAAAATTGTGGAATCTTCCCTCATTGAAATGAAGGACAATTTTAATCTATCTAGGGGGCAATGGACCCCTGACATAATTGATAAAGCCCTCCTGAAGCGCTGCCTCAACGAAGTTATCCCTCAAGATAAACCCCCAACCAGATTAATATTCTTTTAATTATAATAATATGTTGGGGGCTATCTTCTTTCAGATCATTTATCATTTTAAGGATTAACATTTTTCTTTGTTAATGGTTTAATGATCTTGGCGGCTTCTTGGTTGAGGATAATTCGTTTGGATTAGACCTGTCCTGTTATCAAAAAAAAATTTTTAATCCCTCAGGTCTCATGAGTCCTTTTGTTTATGTCTCCCCCTTCTTTGTTATTTTGTCTCAGTTGTGCTTGAGAAGGGATCCAGTTAGGATCCGAAATATAGCATTGTTTTATAAGTTTTGTTTCACTGATGGGCTTCCTTACTATTTAGTGCTGTATGCTAACAGTTTGTACTTATATATATATATATATATATATATATATATATATATATATATATATATATATATATATATATATATATATATATATATATATATATATATATATATATATATATATATATATATATATATATATATCAATACATGCTTGCAAAATTCTCAACAACTTCCAAACTTTTCATTTACCACTTAAAAGCTCTGTTCATATAGTACAAATATCTAAAAAGAGAAAAAATCACCTTGTTTTATATATTCCCCATTCACTTTTAACTGTTCTTCGCAATACAATGAGTTACTACTGCTTAACAGCACAAAGCTAATATAGATTGTTGTTTTACACTGTTGTCCACCTCCTCAAACCTTGTTTTAACTATAAAGTTAACAGTGCTACTGTTAATAATTTTCTGAAAACAATCAAAACCTTGCATATCATGAGAGAATCTGCAAGAAGTTTTGCCATGCAGTTGTAGTTTTGAATGACCATTGTTAAATTAGAAACTATTCATAAGTATGTTAAAGTTGTCTCATAATTTTTGCGTCATCCCATACATATTTCATTACCAAGTGCAAGTAATAAGATCTGAATGCAACAATAGTAGATTAAGCCAATGGCTATAAGAGAAAATATGTGTACTGTATGTATAAAAGAAAGCAGTCTATGGTAGGGAAAGTGTAATTTTCAGAGTTGCTATTAATTCCGCAAGTCCCTCTCAACAGTGATGGCACAACACATTCACAATGGAGTTGCTCTCAAAAACACAAAACTAATCAGTTTAGCCACACACTCATGATGGTCATCTGTTTTACAGGCTGTATGGGCCTGTAAAAGAGTTCAGAAAGTCACATTGTCCCTTTTGTCAATATTACTAAGATAAGTCAGTCTGTCTCATTAAAATATAGAACCAATGTGAGCATGCTAGCTTATTTTCATAAAAATATTGATTTTTATTATAGAAGGCGTATCCCATGAACTGTTACTATACTGACCTGTAACACAAAGCAAAATACGTAGGTATATATGAATGACTATTACACGGAGGTTTTGGAGTCTATTCACTGTGTAATACACTATAAAAGGCGCATGTACACAATATGTAAACAAGAACATAAAAGAAACAATAGTCATTTATTAGTACTGTACTTAAAATTGAATGTAAAACAAAAGGCGTGGCATTAGATGGTTCATACAAACACGTGGTAATAATAACAATTATGTGGAAATAATGGCTACCCTGAAATAATATTAGGTAAATTAAAGATGACACACAAATGAGTGAATAAGGTACAGACCCTGAGGTCAAGTACATAAACTTTATGAAGGCAATTAGCATACAATATGAACAACTCACTAGAACGTACACTCATCTCTCGAAATAACGTGAGGATAGGTTCTCAAAAGGCTCGTATAATATAAATTACGCGTAATTTAAATAGTCTATTTCCATAAGGAATAATATTAATATACATAGATACGTTCCACAAGTGTGCATAAACACACTCTAACAAACAAAAAAAGCTAAGGGAAACACATTTTACAAGTACATAACCAAGTTAAAATACGTATGTAAGAAAAAAATAAAAAGTACAGTATTAAAGATATAGATACAAAAAAATAAAATAAAGAAATTATGTCACTCTATATATGGTGGACACCAGGTGTGTGGTGGTGGTGACCAGATTGTTAAGCCAAAACTATACTACATGTTTCTTGTAAAAAAATTTATTTTATTTTTCAGTTAATTGTAACATATTTTGATACTGAAGATTATACTGGAAATGTTAGAATTAAGACAAGTATTATGGATATTTTAGAAAAATATTCAGATTCACCAATAATTCTGTTGGGTGATTTTAACGGTCACCTATGATTTATTGGACAACAAGGATTTGACAGAATAGGAAGTATTGTCCTAGATATTGCTGAAAAACACAAATGGGTGATAATGAACGGTGATCCTCTATGTGAAGGTGAAGTAACTTGGAGTAGGGGTAATCAAAAAAGCTCTATAGATTTTGCTTTATGAAATCAAGTAATGAATACAAAATTTAAATTGATGTTTATTGATGAAGACAAAATAAAATTTAACTTATCGGATCATCATTTATTGGAAACACTATTTGGGGTGAGATGCCAAATGGACTCCTAAAGACAAAAAATTAGTTACCGTAATTACATATATGAAGATAAACAGATACAAAGAGTAAATTTCTGGAAAGATTTGAAAATGAAATCAGTGAAGTGGATGAATGCCCATAGGTATATAGTATTTGAAGAAAAAGCTAAGTACATTTCAAATGAGGTAATGAAAAAAAAATTTTGGAAGAGAGTTATAAATACTGTCGAAATTGAACCAATATGGTTTACAAATACCATAAAAGACGAAATCGGTAAAAGACGTAACTATAATAAGAAAAAAAGACGTGCAGTTGATGCTCTTTAGAGGGAAATATATGAAGCTCTATATCAACAATAAAAGGAAAAAGTTCAAAATATAGTGAATGAAGCAGTAACTCTGTATAAAAAAATGAAAGAAATGAAACTAGAAATGCACAGAACAGAAGTAAAAGACTACACATGTATATAAGAAAACTTAGAGGAGAAAAAATAAGAAATAATTCCAAAATTGAAATACAGTATATGATGCACAAGGTGTCAGAATAGAAGAAAAAATATAGGAGTAAGTTAAAACGGTTCTGGAAGGATATACGTATACCAAAAACAGGAAAATTCAATTGTACAGGTTTGGAACCCAGAGAAGAGAAGGAAAAAAAATAAAAATAAGTAGAAATTTACAAATTTAATGATTGAAGTGAGACCTGAAATAAGAGAGATGCCAAGAGTTACAAGAGAACATATTGATGCCGTAGCTTCTGTGATACCTGGGAATATTATACCAATGATGAATGTTGAAATAACAGATGATGGCATGAAACAACAAATTAAAAAACTAAAAGACGTAAAAGCTCCTGGACCTGACACTCCAAACCAGAATTATATAAAATAATGGTAACGATTACATCTGCCAAAATAAGTCCTTCGCAAGGAGGCAACCGACTTAGCCCTTGGTAGAAAAGGAAGTCCGTGACGTAAAACCGGAACAAAAAAGTGAGATATGTATCAGTGGTCTGAAGATGTCATATAGATATATATTGGAAAGTGGTGAAAAAATCCAAACTGGGATATCTCCAAAACTACACTTGTCCCAAAAGTAAAGAAGCCCACAGTCAAAGACTTTAGGCCCATTTCATTAACAAGTATTTCATATAAGATTTTTATGGGCATTTTAAAAGATAAAACAGAAGAACACCTAATTAAGAATGGCCCAATGAACATACTTCAATGTGGATTCACTACGAAAAGAAGAATAACACAAAATTTCTATGTATTAAGACATTGTATTGAAAATAGTTTTAAGAGAAAACAGACACTTTCTGTTATTGCTATTGACTTTCAGAAGACTTTTGATTCTATTACTAGAAGTAAACTAACAGAGACGATGATGAATTTTAAATCTGATAGTAAAGTTATTGAAATAATTGCAAATATATACACTCATGACAGTAGAGCACTTTTCATAAACAATAATATGCAAGCAGAAATAGAAATAACCTCTGGAATAAGACAGGGTTGTAATAGTTCGACAATACTGTTTTTGATTGTTACTTATATAATTATAGAAAAGGTCCAAGCTGAAGATTTAGGATACAAAGATGAATTTTTCAAAATAACACCTTTATTCTTTGGTGATGATGGGTTTGTGTTTGCTCAAAATTTAGATGAAACAAAAAGAACTGTAAGTATATTGACAGAAATAGCAGCCACATGTGGACTGAAGATCAATAAGCAAAAAAGCAATACAGTATAATGATATATAACAGAAAAGAAGTATACCCTGAAATAATTGAAAATATAAGGGTAGTTGAAAATATAAAAAATTTGGTAATAAAGATAACTGACAAGAAAGACTGTTTTAAATGAGTATAAAAATTACTGCATATTAAAAGCTAGACATTTTGCAAATATGACATATTCCACAGTAGCTAACGCTGGTAATAAAATTTTAATTGGAAAACTTTCAGGAAATCTAATGCGATGCCATCATTTCTTTATGAAGCAGAAGTATTAGAATACACAGAAGAAGAATTAAAGATTTTTCAAAGAACAGACAACTAGGTGTATACAGCCATTCTGGAATTACCAATTTATATTGCTAGTAGTGAAATGAGATCAGAGATTGGAGCTTCAGCATCTAAAACAAATATATTAAAAAAATTCTTTTTGTAAAACATATTTTAGAAACTGGAAGTAATGATCTAGTTAGAGAGATAATTCTATACCATTTTTATGAGCAGGAAACAAAATTCATTAAGAAAATAAAAAGATATATGGAAATACTAAATGTCAATCTTCTACAAACAGAAAATGCATCCATTGCTAAATTGAAAGAAAAAGTAAGAAAAGTTGATACTGAAATATGGAAGTCGGAAATGACAGATAAGGAAACTTTGAGAATGTATAAGAATACTTCCTCCGTGTTCCCATGCGTGTCGTAAAAGTCGACTAAACAGGACGGAGCGAGGGGGCTGGGAATCCCCTCCTCTGTATTTAATTCCCACAAAAAGTCAAAGTATTGTCTTTGACTAAGCCACCCTCCTTATAAGAGGGAATATGGCTTTGGTATATGGATAGACAAAAAAGATGTAGAAGAAATTAGTTGGTTTGATAATACAATTAAAACTAAATTATTGATTAAGGCAAGAAAAGACACTTTAGATTTGAACTGGAGAGGAAGATTTAAAAATAATGATCCAAAGTGTATGTGTGATTATGTTAGTGAAACTTTGGCACAGTTTATATTGCATTGTGAACTGTATAAAGATGTATGAATTAATGTCAGATATGCTTGGTTTTAAGAAATGAGATAAAAAAGACTTAGAAATTATAAAAAAAAATTGTTTGAGCTTTGGAGAAAAAAAAAACAACAATTCTGCCAGTAAAAAAAGACACTATAAATAAATAATAGGGGAGCCGTTACAAAGGCTTATCCTCAAAGTACAAGTACCCAGGGCCACCTATGCCATTCAGAATTGTGACTGCCTTCGAATAATTGATGACAATCAGCGAGCCATTGGGGAGTGGAAATAATAGAAGACCCCCCCCAGTATCAGTTATACATACCTTTCCCCTCCGATCGGATCGGATAACTGGGTTTCCCCTCAGTAAATTGTTTTGTTTTGAAAATGTAAACACGACAGTAGTAAACACCAAAAGCCAATAATGAAGGTAATCATATTCCAAAGTGACTCATACGCTCCCAGTCCGCTTGCAGTGGTGCCAGCTGTGATGGCAACCAGCATATGGATCAAAGTTGTCACAAGAATAATATAATAGAAACATGAGAAGACTTAATATAGAATGCATTCTTTTATTTATTTTTCTTATTTATTATTCTGGATGATTCCGTTAGCAAATCAGCTAATATATGTTCGAAATTTATCGAAAGAATTTCACCAAACCAAATATGCTTTACACAAGCTGGTGTAGATATGCCGGGTATAAGGGGAACATGGAGGGCCTTTTGAGTAGTGCCACCCCCTGGCAGAGGCAAATAGGAATCTTTGATAAGGAATACTAATATCATAAAATCAGAAGTTGAATTTTGAGATCAATTGTGCACTAATTTAGTGCGTTTTGCTTGCTTCAGCTCCCTATCAATTAAATGTTAAATATATTAATTTACCCTATATATATCATTCACCTTATACTTATCATATATATGTATCATTAACCTTATAATTATCATATTTACTTCTCAAGTCCTTTGTTGTTGTAGCACTTACAGTGTGTACTGGTAAAACTGTTCCATCTATTACTATTCTCTAAGTAAAAAAATAAAAGTATTTTCTGATATTTTAGAGTAATGACCTTTGCATATCATATAAATGTGACCCCTTTTTGCAGTTTGATTCTCTGAAATAGCATATCAACATTAATACTTTCTAATTCTAAAAACCTCTATCGTGTCTCCTCTAAGCCTTCTCTCCTCTATCTGTAGTGTACTGCACTTTATATCCAACTCCAAAGTGCAAAACCTTACAATTTTCAACACTGGAGAACAACATTCAGTCCCTTGGCCATTCTTACGGTCTCACTAGGGCTCCCAGTAATTTGGCTCCTTCTGGAGATTGTACATATTTGTATATTTTGCTATCATCAGCAAAGATTTTACATTTGCACTCTAATGAATATATATATATATATATATATATATATATATATATATATATATATATATATATATATATATATATATATATATATATATATATATGCTTGTGTGTGTGTATATATAGGGGGTCCTTGGTTTACAATTTCCTTGACTTATGATGTTTCATGGTCACGATGGATCTCCCATAAATTATTAATAAATCATTTCTTTGACCTATGTGGTTTGCATTGTAAATATGAATTTCAAGTGCAGAAGAGCTTGTTGAGTGTGGTGGAAGAATACATGGTCACACTTCATTGTTGTGAATGAATATATAAAGTTAATGCGGTTATATATATTTTTGTTTGTATATTTGGTTATGTGAAGGACCAAGTTTAAATTTACCTACAAAATTAACAAATACAGAGTTGTAAATACGGTCTTTGCACGCACAACAATTTGTTAAGCATGGTGGAAGAATACGTTGTCATGCGGCATTAAACTAGGAATATGCGTTGCCCAGTCCCTGCTCATACACCATATTATTCTTATACTTATTCGCTATTTAGTTTGTTTCACTCGTGTTTGTGATCATTTTTGGCCTGAATTACGCCTCCCAAGTAAATAAGCGATTTTTCTAATGACAGTGAAATTAGATATAGTGAAACACTTCCTAGAGAGAAATTGCTACAACATTGGTGGATCACTGGGGTTAAGCCGTTCAACCGTAGTGACGATTATCAAGAATAAGGATCGCATCCTTGAACATGTGAAAGGTCCTGCTACTATGAAGTCCACTGTGATTACTAAGCAGTGTAGTGGCCTAATGATCGTAATATAAAGGTTGTTAGTGCTTTGGCTGGATTACCAGCATCAATGGTGTATCCTACTGAACCTCATGTTGATCCAGAAAAAAGCTGAAAGTTCGTTTAATGCCGTGAAAATGAAAAATGGGGAAGGCAGTGCAAGTGAAGAGTTTGCGGCCAGTAGGGGTTTGTTTATGCGAATTAAGACTTGTGCTAATTTTCATAACATTAAGGTGAAAGGTGAAGCAGCTACTGGTGATGAGAAAGCAGCAAGTGATTTTCCAAGTGCTCTGGTTGAGATAATTGGGGAAGGGGGTTACCGTGCTGAACAAGTGTTTAATGTGGATAAGTCCGGCTTATTATGGAAGAGTATGCATAGTTGTACGTACATTGCTAAGTAGGAGAAGACACCACCAGGCCATAAAGGCAACAAGGAGAGACTGACTTTATTTTTAGGGGCTAATGCTGCTGGTGCCTTCAAGTTGAAGCCCTTGTCGGTGTGCTTGGCAGAAAATCCAAGGGCACTCAAGGACATTTGGACTGAAACTGATAGTGACAAAAATGAAAAATGGTCCACATATGGAAAAGCCTCTACATCACAAATTAATAATGGGCCTATTGATAAGAGTTCAAGAACTGACTTAAAGAATTCCATTCCAAGCCATGGAAACGCTAACCTACACAAAGAAAACTATGTTCCGTGGAAGGAAGCAATTATGGCAGCAATGACCTGTTCTTCCATAGACAATTACGTTGTTGACTAGCTCAAGGCTAAAAGTAGTAAAGAAAATTTGCGTCACCTCTTGACGTTATCGTATTTCGGTCATAGAAAGGGTTAACTTCAAGTTGTTATTCTGAACAATTTGAAAACACAGACATTATGAGAACTTTTTGGGTATTGTTGAGCTCCTGAGAATATATTATGCAGTATTAGCACAATATAGTTCATGCGTACAGAATGCTCCAAAGAATGAATCTGTGCAAGTAGAGGTTGGCCCATGGTACCAGAAGCCAATTTCGATACTGCAGCTGCAGGTCGTTTAGATTTGAATAGGACGGTCCAGTATGGTTTGATGTTAAATTTTCTTTCAGTCACGGTTCTCTCTCTGTGACTAGATCATCACTGCATATTCTTGAATATTCACCACACATATCTTAGTATCCTGCACATCTGACAAGTCACTACACTCTCCACCTCTGCTTCTCTTTACTGTATGTTTTCCTCATGCCCAGGCCCATTGAGGGCAGTTTTATCATCTTTCTTTTTGGCCCATTCTGGTGTCACACTTAACAAGAAATAAATAAATAAATAAAATGCAAAATGGGCTCAGTAAACTCTGGGCAGCATTTGTACAAAAGATTATTACTGAACAAAACAAAAGTTGCAATATATTTGCAATTATGCACACTCTTGATGAACAGCCTGATTATTCTTATAAAGAAGAGTAAAGATAGAGTAGACTAGTTATTCAATTAAAGAATGCATTGTTACAAATCATGAATTATATAAAAAAGACTGCAGAGAAAATATTAGATTTTTAGTAAATCTTAATCTATATGTTGAAGAATTTGTCGGTCAAGCATATGACAATGGCAACCAAAATAGCAGGAAAGTACAGTGGTGTGCAGGCTATCATGATGGAGAAAAATGATAATTACAGTTTTCCAGTTGTGCAAATCATACTCTGAATTCCAATGATACAAAAAAATTTTAAGCCTGCAGTGAAGCTACAACAATTTGAACTGAATACAAACCAGGTGTATTATAAAAACGTTCTCGGATGCAGTAAAATGCTATGTGGGAGTATTGAATGAGGTGGTTAGAAACTGTGATTACAGGGAAACAGTAATAGAAAATAAGGAGGAGGTAATGATTGAGAGAAAAAGCCTTTTGATCAAACAAACACTTGATAAGGAGAGTCAGTGATAATTTCAGGCATACGTGAATCTCGAGTCAACATGGCAGGTGAGTCTTGAACATATAAGACTAAGATTATAGAACTTATAAACTTAGAGTATCATGTGGTCCAGAAAACATTGTAAGCATTCATCTCTGTAAGAAAATTGGGGAGGGAAAGGCAAGAATAAGATAGGTAACCTATGATAAAGAGGACACATGCAACTAATTACTGAGGAGGGTAAAATAATCTAAAAGACTGTCAAGAATACGGGAAAGTGTTCAAGTGAAAAACTAAAAAAAAAAAAAAAAAAATGGTCGCAGGAAGCTCTAAGGTGAAATGAGAAATAAATGAGGAGAAAAAACAATTTTACTCCAGGATTCATTCAAACAAAGAGATGACAATGAGAATGGTTGATAACCAAGGGATAAAGCCTCAAGGAGGTTACTATACACAGTGTGTGTGTTTTTTTTTAATGAGACACTGGGACACACAGGAAACATGTCCTTGTCTGATCTGGGCACCAAGAGAACATTAAGACAGAAAAAGTAAAAATTTAAGGACAAGGTAGAAATAAGGGACTGGTACACAATACGAAAAGGACAGGCTGAATAGTCAAAAGTCCTGAGGACCTATAGATATGGTAGGATAAGGACCTGAGATGGTGATCGATTTTCTTTTTGAAGGGAGATGGCTTATAAAAATTAGGTAAGACAGAAGGAGGAAGGGAGTTCCAGAGTCTGGAAGTGGATGGGAAGAAGCAGTCATTGCACCATCCAATCCATGAGTCACAAATCTCCACACAGTACCTGTGAGACAAGGCTGCTTAGCGAGTGTTAAGCAGCCTCGGCAGTGGGGGAAGGATGCAACACGCCAACTCATCAGAGCCGCGATGAAAGTGGTAGCAATAGAAAAGAGAAAGGGATGATACCTCATGGCAAAGAGAAAGAGAATCCAGATTAAAAGTAAGAGATGGGTCACTGATGAGCCTAACTACCTTAGATTCAACCCTATCAAGAAGAGAAGTATAAGAAGCACCCCAGATAGGTGAGCAGTATTCTAAGCAGGAACTGATAGGACTTTTATAGATTTAAAGCAGTTGGAGAAAGGAAAAGCAATGGCGAAAACAAAACAGATCCCCCAATTATTTTGGATGCCGATTTAGAAATTTGGATTATGAGACTCCTCCAAGAAAAGTTAGAGGCGCTAAAATGTTAATAGCAGTAAGAGGGACGAGGCAGTAGCATTAAAGAATAGAACACATGACAATAAGGCAAACATAACAGCAATTACTGAGATAAAATCAAAAGAAGATATAAATATGTAATGTTACGGCTTTTCCTAAGGGGAACAAAATACTGATGGCAGAGGGATCTGAGAACACTGGGATGAATAGCATTGCTTAAAAAGTGAGATGTTTCAATGTAAGGAAGTAAATATTGCTATAATAAGTGAGTTAAGGAGTTTCTTATCACTCATATAACTAAGAGTTTAGAAAGTAGTGTAATAGCTATAGTATGTAACCGACCAAGGAATCAGCAAAGACTACAGGAATGTGAGAAAAGTAATAGAGGTACAGTAGAAGTGATACATTCAGTTGTAAGCATTGCAAAAGAGAGAGTGTAGTATATTACATAATGGGGATTTTAATCACTGATAAATAGACCGGAATGATCCTGACACACACAGAGAAGAGGATTCTCTTGGGGCAAAATTCCATATTGTGTGCAAGTAAATTTCTTGCACACTGGAAACAGCAAGGGTTATGGGAGGAGATAAACCATCACCGTTAGTTCTAGTATTCATAGATAATGACTTGGATATAGGTAAAATTGAGTACGAGTCGTCGATTAGAAAAAATGACCACTGTCCTGCATGAGTAAGGGAACTGAGGGAAAAATGAAGATATATCCAAAAGGGGATTACAAGAAGATTAATGAACATTTTGCTGGTATTGAATGGGGGACCATTTTTAACAACAAATCTGTACATGACATGTACGAAATCTGAGAATTTCAAGAGGATAGTCAGCTTTTAATACCATCTACCTGAATAGAAATTATTAAACCCAAAGAGAAATGATTTAATAATAAATGTAAGAAGGTGAAGGAATTGAGAGACAAATGATGGAATAGGCATAGAAGAAAAAGTAACAAGTAATATGTGAGTACCTAAATTAAAGCTGAGAGGAAGAAAGAATATGTAAGATATTACGAGAAGAGCTAGAGAAAATCTCAAACTTTCCCATAGCATTGGCAGAGGGAAATTTAAGGTTAAAGAACAAGTTTTACGTTAGAAAGGGCAGTAGGAAGCATTACTTGGACAGATGAAGAGATCTGGAAAGAAGTTCCTCAGATATTGGTAATATGGCCCAGCTCCTGTTTAGGATTTGAAAATTTTTTTTGCTTTTCTTAAATATACAGATGATGCTTGTGATATGAAAGATCCAAATTGCATGCATTCATTCAATGAAAACATAAGGAACAAAACTGAAAAAAGAATATGGTTAAACAGAATATACAGTACAGTAATGCACATTAAACTAAATGAACACCATAAATATATACAGTCATCCCACAGCTTACGCGAATAATTGGTTCCGCAAGTCAAATTTCACTTAGGACAGTTTTGTGTGTGTCAATACTTTGCATATAACCTATTCCCTCCCTCGAATATATGTTGATGTACTCCACATTATATATTAAGAGTAACCTGTACATAATAATTAAAACAACGGCACAATAACAAATGCTAAAAATATGAATATTATATGCCAAAGATTCCTCCATTTCCTTGATGTTGGCATCAGTAAGGATTTATCGGTGCCTGTCAATGTGATTTTCCACATTTTTCTTCATTATTTCTGGCTACCTGCAATATCTTCCTGACTTCAACATCTCTCCATAGTGCTTTTCAGTAGGCATTGACTGTTTTGAGCTTTAGGGAGTTTATAGTCTCAGAATAAGTTTCACTGCAACTGTGACTGAAGATTTTCCACAATTCTATTATGCTACTCTCTGGGTGAGCTTGAAGTGCAGCATGATTCTTGGCAAAGGTAAGATGGGTGCACGTCGCCTTTACACACTTTACGATACTTTGATCAAGAGGATACAACAATGATGCCGTATTTGAAGGTAGGAACACAGCTTCCAAGTTTTATCCTCATACATGACCAATTTGGGATGGGCGGGAGTGTTGTCTATAGTAAAAAGGACCTTGATTGAGAGCCCATTTTTCTTGACTTCATGTATAAAGCTGTGATGAAACCGATCAAGAAAATGAATAAACGTCACTCAAGCTTTCTTATTACAAGAACACAGGTAGCAGATGCTTATTTTTAAGAGCACATGGATTTTGAGCCTTTCACCCGAGGCAAGGCTTGATAATATGGCCAGTGTTGCCACATAGCACCAAAATCAGAGGATCCTTATAGGCCTTATATCCTGGGGCATGCTTGGCTGGCATCCTTAAGAATGTGCATGCGGCATGGCAGTTCCTTCCAGAAAGGGCCCATTTCATCACAGATAAAGACTTGATTTACAATATAGCATTTTGAGATATTGAAAGACTGCCTCTGCTACCCCCATATTAGCCAACACCTCTTCTCTTGTGATATAACATTTTTCAGGTTAAGGTGCTTTATATAACCATGCAACCATTCTCTACCAGCTTTAAACTTCCTCACTGACAATGTGATAGCACGCCTACTGAAACTTTCATGTGGCTTATGCATCTTTTCTCGCAAGGTACATATATCAACAAGGACATGCTCTTGCACTCTTTTCTAACCACATGTTTATAGCTTTCTCAGTTTTCAAAAACACTGAGTCACTCTTGAGAGACCACTTTTAATACTGCAGCAAATATGCAAATATTACTGCATATTGCACTCAATTTTTCCTCATTTTTATGCCATTTCCGATACTGACATGTTTTCAGTTGGTCTGAGATTATAATTTTTATAGTAAACTTAATACATTTCTAGTCTTCTTGGGTTTTCAACACTATTTTTTTACGACAATTCATATAACGGTAAATGAAACTGTGGCAAAATTCATGAATACAAAGAAGGCTACAGGCGTAGTGACAATAGATAATACAAAGATCAGCTCACACGTAGCATTCAAACATTCTCCTTACTCACTTACCCGATGCACTCGTCAAAGTCAAACTGCTTTCATGCTTCTGCCACTTTAGTGTTAAGATTTCTGGATGATTTTTTTTCAGTTAATACAATATTTTCAATTCGCTTACCGTCAAAAACCCGTACGTATAGTTTGCGTAAGCAGCAGGACGACAGTATATAAAAACTAATTTAAGCATGGTTAAACTCATTTATTTTCGTATACTGTATATGCTTTCTGCATAAAAAGAAAAGTGGTAAAAAGGATGCACTTTTATTATAGATAAGCAAAGCATCTCTTCATCATTTTTATTGGGTGTTGAAATGATTCTAAATAGATGCAATAAATTTTTCAAAATGACTAACAAAAAAACACATTGAGATGTAGTAATAAAGCAGAGAAAAACATTATATATGTATTCCAACCCACACAGAGTTGTAAATGTACGAGCAGCTAGTGGAACAGACTGATATCAAACAAAAACAAAATGATACTGGTATTACTCCTGTACCATCTACTAAAACTTCTTATCCTTATATTCTTATTCAACTGAAAATACAAATCACATAGTCAAGAGTTTTAATGATCATAAATACATACTGAACAAAAGATATTGGGTATAAATGAGTTAGCAATTGCATACGTTTTCTCATAATATTTTTCAGACTGCAATAATCACTGTCAGTTACTACACTAAAATGGTATAATATTGAAACACTAAGAACTTGTATAAATATTCACAACACAATCTTTTTACAGGAGAGATTTTACCTTCTCAATATTGCATCTTAACATGGACCGAAATTATGTCACTTAAAACTAAGCTGCAATTGAATAACTAAATATAAGTGAAACAAATACATTACAACTCTACCTACTTTTCTATAACAATAAAAATACAGTGTGTGCCTTTCCTGAAAAGGACCAACTCTACATTTACTAGCACATACTTGGTGAGTTTAATAATAATAATAATAAAGAGAAAATAAATTTTTTTACACAGTTACCATTCTCTCATTTGTGAAACGTTCATTTAATGATCGAGTTGTTTGGCTTGGAACATTTTTAAAGCCTTTAACTCCAGGACCTGGTCCACTATTTAATGTAACCTCATCTTTCCCCTGAAGCATAGCTATCTCCTTTTGTATTTTTGGGTCTAATATCTGTCTATGAGGCTCAGGAAGAGTCCTCAAATTATCAGACCCTATACTTAATGCCGTGCTATTTCTAGGTCTTGCATCTCTTGTGGTAATAATATTACGTTTTGTAATACGTTTTGGAGGCTCAGGTAAAATTTCAAAATCTGAATCACTGGAGCTCATGCGATCATTAATTACAGTAAATGTGGCTGCAGGGAACGTGTTGTCATGACCTTTTTTCATCTTCTGATGGCTGATACGAGTCCGATTTCTTGAAGTGGTACCTAAATACAAGGTTTAATTACAATCTCTACCAAACAAACTATGGAGGGAGAAAAAAAAAAAAAAAAAAAAAAAAAAAAAAAAAAAAAAAAAAAAAAAAAAAAGGTCACTAACAATTGCTCTTAGTTGCAATATTAAAAAGTTTCATTTATTCCCAGATAATTCATGTTCATAGGTAATGTCTGAAAAAATTAATGTCTAAGGTACTCTGAAGTGGTAGTCTGCATGGGAGAGAAATATCTGTCATACCTAAATATATGGCAGTTTTTTTAAACCAATACATACACAGCAGAAATTATCCCCATTATGCTTGGGATAGTGTCACTGTTTATTTTCTATATTAATAAAATGGAACAATAAGCTAACAGCAATAATAAACGAGCCAGCAACGAAAATTGAATATTAAATATTTGTTGCTGGATCAACAAAACTTAAAATGAAGTATCTGGAGGGGCAGCAGCATCTACGGCATAGATTCACCCTACAGAGAAGAAAATTAGAAGAGGATGACAGGAAACTCCAGAGAGAAGCAGCAAAAGATCCCTACCCCTCACGAAGCATAAATGGGAGGCTACAGTCACCTGGGTGATTATCTCTTCTCTCAAAACCACACACACAACAAAATTTCACTACATTGAGAAATGACTCTCCAGCTGTTATTTCTCAAAGACTTCTAGCTGGAGACATTGAGTGCAATCCAGGTCCCAACTGCAAACAAATATATCCAACATGCTCCGCACTCATCACTTCAAGCAGAGACGCTAAAGGTTCAGTTTTTAACAACTTATATATATATATAAAAAAAAAAAAACACGAAACACTACACAAATACTTTGATCCGCTCACAAAGTTCCCAACACCCTCCTACAATCCCATTCCCCACTCCTTCCACACCCTGTCTCCCCCACTCTGCCCATCCTTCCAGCATCATCAATGTCCCCAACGACTCAACCCTTACCTGTACTATCATCATCATTATGACCAACTACACCCTCACCCACACCCCCTTCTACCTAGTTTGCAGCAGCACCTAACACACAAAGTCAACATTCTACAATTTAAAATGGCATACACACCAAAAAATAAGAACTCACTTCATCAAACCCCACAATATGCACAGTATCATCTTACAAAACAAAAAAAAAAACTTACAGAAAAAAAAAAAATCACATTCGCCACCATTAGACAAATCTGGATCAGCAGTGGCGACAATAGACTCATTACCCTGGTACACAAATCCATTAAATTCAGACACCAGATTGCATACAAAATCTCTCCTCCCCCAACAAAACACTACCACAGAAATACAATTAACGAATGCACTGGCAAGACATCAGGTATAACACTCACAAATACACACATCCCCCTCTAAAACATTGCCCAAAGTATCTAACAACTACACCCCAAACTTACAATACCTCAAAAATACTCCAAACATCATTTTAGGTGGTGACTCCAATGCCAAGAATGTCACTTGGTTTGTTGACAACCCCGATACGGACAGAGGACTGGTAATACAAAACTAAACAAAAAGCCTTGACATTCTAAATAGCACTCACACACACAAGTTCCCAATCAAGATAAGCCTACTTCTTACCATCATCTCCTTAAATCACCTGTTCACCGAATTTCGCCCGTATGACATAATGAAAAGTGGTCAAAACCCTAGGTTCTGATTACCTTCCCATCATCATCATCACCACAAAAAGAAGAACCACCCAAACTGGCAACAGACAAACATACATCAATTAAAAAAAAAAGAGAGCCAACTGGAACAGTTTCACTAATGACACGGAACAGGAAATTGCAACTAAATAGTACTCCCACCACATACATAAACAATGCTGTACAGTCTTTTGACATAATTATTAAAAAAACACAAAAGAGAGATTCCAAGAATCAAAAGATACAGACAACTCCAAATTCGCAGCAGAAATTCAAGACCTCATCACTCAATGACATACTCTATTCTTTAGCACTCGACACACAGGACATTATACGACAAATACATACACTCACCACAAATATCAACAATAATATACAAAAACACCTAATTGGAATAATTACCTGCAAATGCTTGATCTCAAAATAAACTCTACAAAATACTAAGCAGCATTGCAACACCCAATGGAAATACAACAAAATCACATACTGCCATGGAAAAAAAAAAATGAAAAACAAGCAAATACCATCTTAGACCATTTCTTTCACGTTACTCATCCTCATACCCACTGTGGCAAATGAGGCACCATCAGAAGTAAGATAGTTCTCTACAGACCTAGACTATACACCTTTCATCAATCACCAGACAAAGCATATCATCAACAATCTCAAGCGCTCATCTGCCAATGGCCCTGGGAATAAGAGCACATGAACATACACCATAGACATCAAGGACCACAACGCATTCAAGCACTCACTATAGCTACTCGCATAACACCATATCCAACATCTGGAAGCATGGTGTCATTATCACAATCCCTTTAATAATGATAGAACACACACACACACACCACGCTAGCCCCTTCACATCGATACATCGCCATTCCATCCAGTCACTAAATGACAACAATCATCTGTAAGCAAAACCTCCCAACATCTATCCTTCTGCTTTCTCCAATCCCTGTGAAGACACAGTCCAAGTGACCAGGCTGTTATGTGGGAACCATCCAGCCCTTCTGAGTTATTAGAAGAGCCTGGACGACTTTGTCAATGATTCTTAACCTGGATGTAACACATAATCTCATACAATCCAACAAATTATGGAAGACTGCACTGCTTACAACTACATATGAACATACATTCCCTGAGAGCTCTGTGGGAAAACCTGGGATTGGCAGTGGACTTCTTCAGGGTATTGGAACTGTACAGTCAGAAAACTTAGGGAATAATAACAACAACAACAACTAAAAATTAACAACTTTGCTTTCAAAATCCACCTACAAACTCTGTACTGTAAGGTGACATATAATTAAAAGCATTTAATGTTCCTGAAATAATGACAACAATACTTACACAGATAACACACAAATGGTAAATGGTTTATCACAAACAATAAGAAATGTAATAATACCAGACTTTTACTTCCTGATAAGAACTGCATGCATATAACAAATAATCGTTAATCACAATAGGTAAGAGATTTCTTAAACACCAGACTGTGTATTGTAGAAATTACCCGACAACAACTTACCATTGCGAATGGCATGCGACATCATGTTATTCTTTATACTAACTGTCAGACCTCTATGAGATGAAAGCGATACTATAGAACTAGAATCCAAAGAAGAGTCCCTCGTAGAATATGACCGATCAGTCTGCAATACGAGATGTAAAACTGTTAGATAGTTAAAGTGAACAAAAATAATCCAAAAAGAACACTATAACACGAAAGTGTACGCCACCTACATATGGTAGTTTAAGATTACTCATACAACCAATAATGTAGAGCATAAATGAATAAAGGAAGGAGACAGTCATAATAAGTAATATCACTGCATCTGAACCACAATTTCAATGAAAAACTTTTATTTCCATGTTTTTTCTTTCTTTATTACATAAGATGCAATGGAGGAACTTACTTAATAATTATTTATTATAATATCTCTGACACTAAAGAAGCATACACATTTTAGAAATGGCATATGTAAAAGTGCACTCTTTACTATGAAAGCTTTTAATTTCATTAATGATTTCTAGAGCATGAGGTGTGCGTTCTATCATATAAATGAAACTTGAAATACGAAGAAAAATAATTTCAGTACATTTCAATTTTTAAAGAAAATATATGGTCAAGAGAAATCTCTATAGAGTTCAGAGACTGAGAATATATTTTAAATGCAGTCATAATTATGATATAGATTTAAATACTTTATAATGTTTAGATCATCTGCTCTCAATGTAATAATCATAAAACTTCAACAACTTCACAAGGTGGCTTGTATCGTTTCTTTTTGCCAAAGCCACTTTTGGTTAAAAAGGGAAGGGTATTGGTATCTTATACAGCAATATCAATCAACTTAGCAGCATTAGAAAATACATCCTTTAATGTATCACATTAAATGC
>JAXCGZ010023178.1:5000-20000 GCA_037179515.1 Halocaridina rubra
ATCGCATCTTCTTGAGCACATTATTCCATCATCAAATATCCCCAGAAAAAGGGACAAACAAAGAATAAAGGAAGAAAAATACAATAACAGTCACTAAACAGACACCTTCAGCAGCACACCCTCAACGGTAAGTGAATGATTCCAAAGGCAAAGATCTCCGGAAAAAGGAACGGATAAAAAAAAAATCAATATGAAATAATGACTTCCTGCATGAATTTCCCATATCATACACACGATTGCATCATCAAAGCTCTCAGCAAAAAGGAAAAAGAAGAAAATCAATATGACAATAAACACTTCCTGCATTAATTTCTCATTTGAGAGCACACACTTCCATTTTTTTTTATGATTGTGGCACCAGAACGAGCCAAAAAATAATAAAATACAACAGCCCTCATCAGGTCTGATATACATAAAATAAAAAGAAACAGAATGGAGAGTGTAATGACTTGTCAGATGCAAAGGAATAATATATCTGCAAAGATTCTCAGAAAACAGAAATGAGAAAAATATAATATACAATAAACACTTTTTACATTAATACCTCATCTGAACGACATGATTTCGTCTGCAAAGGTCTCCACAGAAAGACAAACGAAGAAAAAGAAAATAAAGAAAAAAAGAATAAGACTATCACCTGTTGATACGTCATTCATTTGTTTCAAGATTCTATGCCAAGTTCCGGTTCCCTAATAAAAAAAAAATGAAAAGAGGAGAATATGTGACTGTGGGCCTTTTCTTTTCCATTTCTTTCTTTTGTCAGAAGGTTAAAAGGAAACAATAATTTACATTAATCATTCATCTATCAATGTTAGCTTCATGTCTCAATTATCAGTTTTATTACTTTGTGCTTTTTATTTATGAGGCGTTTTTAGTGAATGGGTGCTCGTGTTGGATCAGTCACCCTCTTACAAGGGGGATTTTGTTATTTAATATATATGCATTTATGCATACATGTATGTATGTATGTATTTATGTAAGTATGTATGTATGTATTTATGCATGTATGTAAGTATGTATGCATGAATGAATGCATGTATGTATGTATGTATGTATGTATGTATGTATGCATGTACATATGTATGTATGTATGTATGTATGTATATATCAAGAAAGACGTACATCCAAGAGTGAAAAATGAATAGCGTCGGCTATGGAATGTGGAGTCCGCAGCAAGAACACGACTTGAATACGAGGAAATAAAGTAAGAAAAAATTCATATGCAGGCTCTGGAAATATGAATATAAAACGGCAAAAAACTAAAGAAATAAATAAGTAAATAAAAATAAATAAATATATAATCAATCTTAATTTTTAAATAAATACCCAAAAACTTGAGCAATTCCTCCAGATGTATCTATTAAAAGACCTTTTTGTCATCTGATTTAATACCATCCAATATCAGTAGCGGATGAAGGGCTGCTAGAGACGATGAATTTATCGAAGTGGAAAGTCATGAATGTAAACATTGAATAAATATAAAAATATATGAAAATACAACTGAAGTAAGTTTTAGAGAGAGAAAGAAAGAGAGGAACAGAGAGAAAAAAGCAAGAGAGAGAAAGAGATAGAGATAGAGAGAGAAGTAATATTTCCTTGTTCTGAAGCAGCTCATATTTACTTTATGTAAAAATATATCAATAAGTAATTGAAGTAAGGATGAGAAAGAGAAAAATAATATATTTTATCTTCATAAAATAAATAGCACTGAATAAATATATTATTAAATAGACAAGGAACAGAAGTAAGCATGATAGAAAGAGAGAAAGAGAGATAGAGAGAGAAGAAAAAAGTGTATTTTATCTTCATGAAGTAAATAGCACTGAATGAATATATATAAATAATGGAGTAATGAATAGAACTAAGCATGAGAGACAGAAAGAGATAAATAGACATAAAAAGAGAGAGAGAGAGAGAGAGAGAGAGAGAGAGAGAGAGAGAGAGAGAGAGAGAGAGAGAGAGAGAGAGAGAGAGAGAGAGAGAGAGAGAGAGAGAGAGAGAGAGAGAGAGAGAGAAAGATGACGATGCATTCCAAAGGTGACATAAAGAGAGAGATAGATAGATAGATAAATAAATAGATAGATAGATATATAGAAGGATATATAGATAGATGGATAGATAGATAGATAGATAGATAGATAGATAGATAGATAGATAGATAGATAGATAGATAGATAGAGAGAGAGAGAGAGAGAGAGAGAGAGAGAGAGAGAGAGAGAGAGAGAGAGAGAGAGAGAGAGAGAGAGAGGAGAGAGAGAGAGAGAGAGAGGAGAGAGAGAGAACGTTTTCAGCAAAGAATAAACAGCAGCTGAGTGTACATCCCTTTTATAATTTTCCTTTTTCGCCACATCCCACTCTCTTCTCTTCTCTTTGTCAAATATATTTTATAATTTTTCTAGGCCCTCATTAGCCAAATACTGCTTCGCAAAAATTAACGTATACGTCACACGTATTTCTCATGGGAAAGTGCATTTTTAAGTTGGGTAATTTTTTCATACTTAATGAGCTGAAACTCAGTGTTCTCAGAAAATAGAAAAATATATAGGATAAAAAGCTGTTGACAAAAAAAGGTCCATGCATACGTCTTGCTCTTAGAAGCTTGCTAATTTTTTTTCTTTTTTTTAACGCTTTTCAGATACAAAGATATTTAAATATTTGATATTTAAATATATTACTTAATGTTTTTGGTTACGCCTTCTGATTTTTTGGGATGTGATTGGATAACATAAATGAAGTTTCCAATTAGCAGAAGTATGAAAAACAGATTATTGTATTTTCTATGCTTTTATGTTGCATGTATTTATATTTTCATATTCTGTATTCTTATAAATATTCTATTTCTTATATTTTTACATTTAATTTTAATTTTCTAAAATATCTCTCATTTTAACATATCAAAATTATAGAGGCCGGCATGAAATGATAAAAGCACCTAACATTTCCATCTTTAATTAAATCACCTAATATTTATATTTTCAAATTATGTATTTAGCATTCTTTTATCACTTTTCATCATTCCAACAATAAATTTTTTTTTTTTTAGATTTTTGTATTTACGTAATATCTAATTATCAGGATATTTAGTTTTGCATCATATATAAACCAATCATTTGTCAATTTAATGCAATTTCTTTTTCAATTATAATAAAATTTAAGATGAATATTAGACAACACATATAAAATTATGTATATCTTTTTCTCAATTTTAACTTCGAATTTTCATTGTCGTATAGGTATTGTCTACACTAACAGACCAGAACTACAGCGTGCGTGGTGATAATAGATATGCAGATACTTAACACATAGTTTATTTTGTTTTACAGTTATTCTACGCCTCAATGGCCCCGTCCTATTAAGGTAATACTAAATGTAAAAACACACACAAGACTCTACTGCTCCTCAATCGTGGGTTGACCCTTTTGTATAACTAAGATGGTGGGGGGGGGTTCTTATTGGTGCCTCCACCAATAGGCTTCCAGAGAAGGGGGAATGCCCCTCCTAACCTATAGTGTGGGGGCGCGCCTAAAGGACGCTAGTTTTGTACAAAGAACAGTGTAACATAAGTGCATGTATGTATACTTATTCATTTCTATCAAGCAAACACATATATGTGTATGTATAATGTGTAGTTTATTATGGAGGCTAGCTGTGGAAGACCAAGATAAGAAATGTGGGTCGCTAATGGAGTTTAGCCATTAACCCTTCACCTCCTTGATAATGCTCATTACTACACCAGCTTACATAAGAACAGAGAAGCCACTGAGACCTCCAACTCACACATGGGACACACGTGGGCTATACGTCATCATGGTTAAAGTTATTTATTTTTAAAATTTGTCTTTCCTTTTCACTCTACCTCAAGCCAGCAAGATAAATCGAAATTAATTATAAAACCCATATAATTTATTGATAGATATGTGCACTGAGAGAGAGAAGTAAGTGGGCAAAGTGACGAGGAATGAGAAGAATTTTGGAATAATTTAAACATTTGCATGAAGGACTAAGGATTGAATGTGCATGTGGTGTTGTTGAAACATTTTGAATGCTAGAATAGGAAATGAGGCAGTGGGTAGAGTAACTGGGAAGAATCAAGTACCTGGTAGAAAAGAGAGGGTAGAGAAAATGATAGAAATATGCTTTGGGAGTGAAAGAGAGAAAATGATGATTGCTAAGTATACTTGGGGTCAGAATAGTTAACACTAGAATAGTTGAAAGAGCATTAATGGACTAGGTAGTGTTAGACCAGAGGGAGTGTTTTAGAATATTGGATTTGAAATGTGTTGAAAGAAGTTAGTGGTAAAATGTCTGATTATAAATCAGTGACAGGAATTGATTTCTGGTAAGTGAGGTTGTGCATTGGCTATGACACTCCCTTACATAAAGGACTGTAACCATTGTATGTGAATGTGTATCACTTGAGAGGGATCCTTGAAATAAAAAAAAAAAACCTTCTAACAATATATTTTTTAAAGGAATATTTACATACACAAGATCTCTCAGTGCTTAGTAAAATTCTATAGTTAAGCAAAGGCAACAATTCCCCTTAAAAGAAGAAGTGGTCGAGTCAATGCAAAACCTAGACTCTTTGCGGGAGGGGAATGATAACAATAGTAACAACAATAACAACCTATACAATAATAATAATAATAATAATAATAATAATAATAATAATAATAATAATAATAATAATAATAATAATAATAATAATAATAATAATAATAATAATAATAATAATAATAATATAAATAACAAAAAACAGCAACAATGATAATAAAAATAATAATGATAATAGAAAGTAATACTGCAAATAGAAACAAAACAATATAAAAAAAAAACTACAATATGGTTTGGGGTTTATCTTGCGGAATGACTTCGTTGAGGCTGTGCTTCAGAAGAGTTTTTTCAACAATGTCAGGGGTCTATTGCCCCCAAGATAAATTGAGATTGTCCTTCATTTCAATGAAAGAAGATTCCACAATTTTTAGTGTTAATTGACAAGTGCTTTTGAATAACATAGTGGCACTACTTCAATCAATCCGATGATTTTGTTCAATGATGTGTGTAAAAAGTGCCGAATTTTCCTGACTATATCTCACTGCCCTCGTGTGTTCAGAGACTCTTCCGGCTACAGAACGACCTGTCTGTATTCTGTACACTTTACTGCAATCATTACAATTTATTTGATGTACTCTCGCATTAAGTTCTATTTTTGCTTTGTCTGATGTTAACCAATTCCTTTATTAGAGTGATGGGATAGCTAAAAGTGAAAGGAGGCTGTTTGCCTAAAGCATCATTTATGACAACTACCGTTTGGTCAAAAGGAAGAAGAATTTTGTTGATTTTTTTCTCTTTGGGGGTTATGGGTGAATTGTAAAAACAATGTTTAACTTTAGAATATGAAAAACAAGCCGTTTATTCACAGCTTGAACAACTCTGTTATCATCCCATTTTTCTAGACAAAGCCCCTCAGAAAGATAAACAGGCTTTTTAACTAGAACTAGGGTAACACTTTTTCCTGACATTTCTCAATACAAAGACGTATTTTTATTATTCATAGCATAATCAACCCTTTATGGGAATCATGAAATAATATATTAAATATATGCACTTTGATTTATACCATATCCAAAAAATAAAGGGTTTATTGTTTGCAGTTACTCAATACATATTCTATCATTTTAATTAACTAGCTGCTTGATACTATTACTATTATTTCTGACATTTCCCAAAATAAAGACATCATTGGACCTCGCACTACTATCCTCAGGTGAATATGGAAGTCACTGAACCTGATGTCATTATGTGTATCAATGTATATTCTGACATTCTTGACCCCAAGCTGCTCTAAAAAAGTCTGGCATTATATTGTCCGACTGACAAACCTGATTGTTCTTTAATTGCTTATTATGTAATCATTGAGCATAAACAATGCCTTGTATGAATTTAGTGTAAAGCTCCCATCATATTTCCAAAACAAACCTTCACATTTTTTTTATGATTACTCTTTATATGTTCATTATGCATTATCAACCCCTTAAAGGATATTACTGTATGACAAATAAATCTCCCATCAAGATCACAAAAAAGTCTTAATACTACACATTAATTTTAATGACACCCGTAGCACAATTTATGACATGCAATTAGTGGGGAGTGAAATTACATTTAATATTTTGGTAGTGTTGCAGATCAAAGGGAATTTTAGATGGAGGGTCTTTTTGGCTTGTTTATATGTGCAGCATTTCTCATTCTCCACACAGAACCTCTGTATAAACAGGACTGTTGGTGCGGATAAATGTAAACACCAGAAAAAAAATAAGCGCTTTGAGAGAAGACATATGTTAAAGGGTTTTTCTTTAGCACACACTCTTCAGTGTACATAGGTGTTTTGAGTTTTGATGTATGTAACCTCCTGCATAAACAGGTGCTTTGAGTATGGATATATGCAAACTCTTGCATCAGCAGGTGCTTTGATAAAGGGCATACATACAGAATGCATTTTTTTTTTTAAGCAGAGACACCTATCTCATTAACTGACTTTTTTAGTTGGATATATATATATATATATATATATATATATATATATATATATATATATATATATATATATATATATATATATATATATATATATATATATATATATATATATATATATATATATATATATATATATATATATATATATATATATATATATATATATATATATATATATATATATATATATATATATATATATATATATATATATATATATATATATATATATATATATATATATATATATATATATATATATATATATATATATATATATATATATATATATATATATATATATATATATATATAATGATGGATATGTGTATTGGGAGAGAGATGTTGATATCTAATACTGTATTTAAAAAGAAGGATGTGCACAAGGATACAGTGGTCAGAGTGGATAAAGGAAGAGTAGTTGGCAGAGACAATATCGGATAGTTATGGTGAACAGGAGGGTGATTGGAAAAGTATTGGATGTTAATGAACTGAAAGGAGCTAGTGTGAAAAATGTGTGGAATATAGTGAAAAAGAAAGTGGAGGAGGGAATGGAAAAAGAATGGCACTGTTTCAAGGAGGAAAGGAAATGTAGTTAGTGGTGGAATGAGCAGGTGAGTGCAGTAGTGGCTGAAAAGAAGTGGACTTATGAAGTATGGTTGTAGGTAGGTTAAATAGAGACATATGAAAGGTATTGTGCAAAGAGGAGGTTAGTAAAGCACGTGGTGAGGGAGGCATAGAGAAAAGATGATGTAAGTTGGAGCAGATGCTTGTTTGAAAACTTAGAAAGGAATAAAAAGATGTCTTGGAAGGAAGTGAAAAGAGTGAGGAAAGATGAATGTGGTAGGGAGGAGATGTTGAAAGGAGCAGATGAGTAATTGCTAGTGGATGAAATAAAGGTGAGAGAGAGATGGGCAGAATATTTCAAAAAACTACTGAATGAGGAAGACGTGGATGTGTGAAACGAATGCAGAACGCCAGTGTTAGGACACGAGAATGATAGAGATATAGCTAAAGAGGAGGTATGTTTGGCATTTATAGTAACGAAAGTAGGTAAAACACCAGGGATCGATGGATGTCATGGTGAATGCTCGTCAAAAGGTCGAGAAGCAGTAGTACAATGGAAGGTTAGGTTGCTGAATGTATATTTCAGAAAAGGGAGGGTTCCAGTTTATTGGAGGAGTGCATGTGTAGTTCCAGATTACAAAGGGAAGAGAGGTAAGTATGAGTGTAGTAGTTCTAGGGGAATTAGTTTGTTGAATGTAGTTCGTAAGGTATATGGAATAGTGTTAATAGAGAGAATTAGGAAAGGTACTGGGAGATTGATTGAGGAAGAACAATTTGGGCTCAGGAGAGGAGGAGGATATGTGGATCAGGTGTTTGCACGTGAAAAGTACTTAGAGAAAGGTAGGGACACCTATTGGGCCTATAAGGATTTAGAGAAAGCACATGACGGGGTAGATAGAGAGGGGTTGTGGAGGAGGTTACGATTGTATGGGATAAGTGGAAGTTTGTTGAATGCGGAGAAGAGTTTTTATTTAAATAGTAGAGCATCTATATATATATATATATATATATATATATATATATATATATATATATATATATATATATATATATATATATATATATATATATATATATATATATATATATATATATATATATATATATATATATATATATATATATATATATATATATATATATATATATATATATATATATATATATATATATATATATATATATATATATATATATATATATATATATATATATATATATATATATATATATATATATATATATATATATATATATATATATATATATATATATATATATATATATATATATATATATATATATATATATATAATATATATATATATATATATATATATATATATATATATATATATATATATATATATATATATATATATATATATATATATGAATAATTTTTACCCCAAACGGGACTTGTACCTGGGACATATAATTACTATTCCAAGGTGCTATCAACTACGACACAGAAGGTCTAAAAGGGAAACACACCTTACAGCTTTTATCTGCTCTATAGTAATGAACGCTTTCTATCTGAATGTCACTCTGTTCATATTATAGTTTCCGCCAACCTAACTAGTGCTTTCGTTACCGAATTTAATTCAACTCTAAATCTCATTTGGGACCAACAATAATCAAATCAACACATTACCATATGTGAAAACATGAATGATTTTTACTCTGACCAGGACTTGTACCTGGGACATGTAATTACTATGCTATGACGCTAAAAACTACATCAAAGAAGGTCTAAAAGGGAAACATACCTTACAGTTTTTTTCTGCTATACAGAGATGAACGCATTCTCTCTGAATGCCACTCTGTTCCTATTACAGTTTTATTATTATTATTATATTTTTATTATTATTATTATTATTATTATTATTATTATTATTATTATTATTATTATTATTATTATTATTATTATTATTATTATTATTATTATTATTATTATTATTATTATTATTATTATTATTATTATTATTATTATTAGTAGTAGTAGTAGTAGTAGTAGTAGTAGTAGTAGTAGTAGTAGTAGTAACAATTCCATAAACATGCATTAAATTTATCCCTGACACTGAGTCTCTTTTTGTTTTCAATTTATTTCCCTCTTTCTAATAAACAATCAAATTTCCTTAGTGCAAATTTCCAATAATGCATTTGAGGGATAAAATTATTATCTCTCTTTCTCTCTCTCTCTCTCTCTCTCTCTCTCTCTCTCTCTCTCTCTCTCTCTCTCTCTCTCTCTCTCTCTCTCTCTCTCTCTCTCTCTCTCTCTCTCTCTCTCTCTCTCTCTCTCTCTCTCTCTCTCTCTCTCTTCCTTTCTTCCTTCTCTTTCATAATGTCTCCCCTTCTTTCATAACCATTTCAGACATAACAGAAAGGAAATGCATTAAGAATATTTGTTTAGTTATTCCTTCATATACATATTTCTTAGTTTCTTATTTACCTATATGCATATATGTGTGGAAATAGGTGCATGCGTGTTTTTTGGCTCTGCCACCCCCCTTGCAAGGGGGAATGGGGCCATGTATATAGATCGTTAGATAAATAGACTGATAGAGTAAACTTGGAAGGGTTGATGAAACACTACGGCTATTAGGTCACACAAATAAAGATTTTACCCTACTTACACCGTGGCTGACCCCAGCAATACAGTGGAAGCAGAAAGGGGGAACTATGGTGATCATATATCCCCATGGCTATGGTTGCTTGACATATGTGCATAAGATTCTTGCTCATTTACATTGTTGAAGACCCTAGAAGTGTGGTGCGAGAGAGAGTTATTATGAGATGAAGCAGATGGGGTTAACCATCTAGGTTGTGTGGCCCCATTGGAAAAATACTCTGCCTACACGCACAGTGGATGACCCAAGCAGTATAGTCTGCAAGGGAATTATTATGAGAGCTGAAGTATACCATCTAAGTCTCTCGGGCTCCACAGCAGAAGAACTCTGCTAACTTTGGGAAGATGTGACCCAAGCAAAGAGGTGTGAGAAGAGATTTCTAAAAAGTGAAGAAGAAAGCTTAAACCAGCTAACGTTTATCGGGCTCCATGAGGAAAGAACATTGCCCCACATATACTGTCCTTGAACCTTGTAGTGAGTGGGAGAGGAAGGAATATGGTGACCATTTATCCCCACAAGCTAAGAAGTAAGATATGATGTGAAATGTTTTTTTTTTTCCTTTATGACTGGATGTGTGCTATAACTCGGCCAGTCTCCTTTATGTGGGGAGCATGTCTATCTGTAATGCTTGCATATTTGGTAGAGAGAAAATTCATTTCCACATTCAATTGAATTCCCGTTTACAGTTTAATAACACTAATTGAGGTATTTTTCTTCTCATTTTTTGTAGGGAAATATTTGTGTGTGCTTGCAAGTGCATTTTGCTGGTGTCCCGTTCGAGGTTTTAGATAAGAATTAGTAATAACTTTTCTTGGTTTTTGAAGGGATATATTTGTATCTGAGTGTGTTTATTTTTAGTGTCTTTTTTAATATATTATTTTTTATACCTGTGGTATTTTTTGTTGTCAGTACTCCTGCTCTGAAATCTTTTCTATTTCCATTAATAGTGTTAGAATGCATTCAAGCTATTTTTTTTTAAAGTAACATTTGCTTTATTTCACTATTTTTATTTTGTGTCTGTTTTTGTGAGCATTCCAATTTTTTTATGGTTTTAGCCATCCAAATATATTACTTTTATTAGTTTTAATATTCTTAAAATTGATATTGTATTTATTCTATTAGTGTCTTTTAGATTTTTTCTCTTTGATGCATTTTCATGATAATAACTATTATTTTTTTTGTACTCCGGAGTAAATTTCTATATATTACTGTTTCATTTTATTAATTCTTCTTTTCTAAGTTTTTTTTTTCCAATTTAAACCTTAGCGCCCTATACATAGAGACGGATAGTCCTGTTGTAGCTTCAGATTCAGGTCTCGTAGGGAGAAATACATGTTACGATTTCCCATGCGATGCAGTGTTTTATGTATCACTATTAGTCCCCATAAATGAGGGTAGACACTTTGTGGGGATGGAGGATTATGACTGCATATCCTTCCCAAGGCCGGGGGGCTCGACACAATGTTAAGCGTTTCTCGAATCATGCACTCAACCACTGAGCTACCGCTGCATCATCATGCTTTGTGGTATGATTGCGAGATGCATATTAGCAGACTACCTCAAAATGTATCATGATTTCCCATATGATGGGAAGACACGTCTTAGCAGATAACTTCACCTATTAAATCTTTGTCTGTCATATGTGCTTCGCTTTCCCATGTAATGGGAAAATATTTACCAGCAGAAAACCTCATTTCGTAATCATTATTAGGTCTGAAAACCACTTGCTCGTAATACCCAAGTTAAGAAGAATCTTAATAAGACGGAACCCTGTAATCTATTATTATACATTCATATTCTGACTGAGACTCTTGTTGTTCAGTGGCAGAATGTTTGAGTCGGAAAGCAACAAACGTGGGCTCTATTCCACTGCAGTGCGCAATGAAGGGCATCCATACTTAATCCCCCAGCCCTAAAAGGCCTGTGTTCACACCCTAGTCAAGTGAAGACTAATTTTTCTTATAAAACAATGCATTATCCATGAATTTTCCAACCACTCTCATAGCCGGCTCACGAATCAGAATACTTTGCTCTTCCTATAAGGTCGCTTTGACACCAAAGTGGCACGTCGCAGGTGGCGTGCCACGTGGCACGCTAATTGAAAATAAACATCTGGAAATATATGAAACCTTTCACACAGACGTGGTGCCACACGTTCAATGTGCCATGCCACTTCTGTGTGAAAGGTTTCATATATTCCTGATGTTCGTTTTCAACTGGCGTGCCATGTGGCATGCCACCTGCAAAGTATCACTTTGGTGTGAAAGCGGCCTAAGAAACTCTACAACACTCGGAGTATGTGATTCAGTTTTCGTGGTATTGCGTAGCGTTGGAACGCATATCCCTCCATATTTGCTTATCTTCCCATTCAATTTTATTTTCTACTGTTTTTTATCTTAATTTTTTTTTTGTAAAATGATGCTTCAGAATAAAACTTTTTTCTTAAGATATTTTTAGGTTTTATTTTTCATTTGTCTTTTCTTATGTTTTTCTTTTTTATTGAGTCGAAAGTTTATTTTGGCTTCACTTTGTTCTTGAGATTATTTCACTTTGTTTTAGCTTTTTCCTTTTTAATCTCGCTTTACATCTTTACTATTTATTTATTTATATATTTATTTAATAGTTTACTTATTTATTTATTTATTTGATGATTTATCTATTTACATATTTATTCCTTTATCTATTTTTTTTATTTTATATATTTGCAAGTTTTCTTATTTATTTATTCACCTAGTTATTTATTTATTTACTTATTTATTTATTACTTGATTGGTGTCTTACCTTATTGATACCACATCTTATCACGTACACACTCACACAGGTTCACAGTCCTACCTAACACTGAAATTAGCTACCCCAAACCACTTAAAATCCCAAAGGTCACTTGAGCTAACTAGAATTTAGTGAGGGACAAATGTTTGACCGTGTCATCCTGGAAATGACTGCTCCGTTATATTAACAAACTAAAACCAAGTGAATAGTGGGCTTAGATCACCTTTGACACCCAGACATTGACTGCTAAACCAATTCAACTAACTACAATCCAGTGAGAGTCATTGTTTTGACCGATGCTCCTCATCTGACTTGGTTCGCCTCCTCTCCTGATTTGCAGCTCAGAAGAGTGAACTTACCAGATCATTACTTGGAGCTTACTGGATGACAACAACAACTAGAATCAAATGTTTTATGCAGTGCAGATCACTTGAGCAAGAAGTGATTTCGTGATAAAAGAGACAATCACGTGAGAGGGAAGGGCTTATCTCTCTCATCAACGATAAAATGTTCCCGAAATTACAATCATGTAGCACAGTGGTTCCCTATCTTTTCCAGGCTGGCGTCCCCTCGGCTTCCAGGCGGATTCAAAGCACCCAACCCCCTAATACACACATGCGAACGCACACCTTTATTTTTTGGGGGGGATGCTGCAAATTGAAAACAACACGATTAAATACAAAGATGTATTTCAAATATAAAACCAAATTTAGTAAACCAATTTGTTTAGCTGTTTTAGTGGCGTCTGCAATATGGAAGGGTAAATCAACATCTCACCAGTAACCATACCAACATAGTTCATTGTCTTCACTGCTATTGATTATGGGATGGATGTGCATGGTGCAGGGATATCATCTTCTCAACATCAAGCTGGAACTCACTAAGAAGAAGTCATAGATCACCACGTTCAGTAATTTTCAGTATGTTTATTCGCTTGGAAAGAGGCAAGGCGACTGCTCTGAAGCCCCGTTCTACTAAATATGATGTTGGAAAAGCAAAAAGTACATCTTGACCTTGTTGCACAATACTGAATAAAATTCAGAGTTCTTTTTTTATGTAACCAAAAATCTTATAATAGACTTCTTGTCAGTTTTATCCCCTACAAACTGCATATGTAATTTCATTACCTTAGTATTTATAACATATATTTTGTCATTCAAATTTTGTAAAAAACAAAAAGTTATTTATTAACTGTTCCCAATGCCTTACTGTTCACTCTACCAGCACCTTTTGTCTCACCCCCCCAGATCTTTCCACTGACCCCAGGTGGGTGGTAACGCCCACTTTGGGAACCATTGAAGTAACACATGCCAATTGTTTCTGGTTTTCTGATAGGCATACAAGCGTAACCTCAAAAAGAGATGGCATGGTTCATCGACAGTGACGTCACACCATCTGGTTCCGCTTTACTGCCCACTCCCCATACATAGCACATACAGTACTTCTCCCGTTCTCGCTCTTGCAGTATATGAGTTGAGTCCCTGTCAGCATCACCGTATGTTATTAATGATAGTTCATGTTGTCCATTAAAATATGTAATCCCTGATTTTGAGAAGCAAATCATGTAATATACATGAATGAAAGTAAATGATATTAGACCTATTTTTTGTCAGCTGTTGTCATGTTTTGCTAAAGCTATCAAGAATGTACAAATGAATAACACAGAATACTCCTGAGAAAGCAGCGATTTATCAATATTGTACGAATTAAAACTTACCTTTCTTTGTACAGCAGTTTAATTATCTTTTACCAGGATGCAGTCATCATGAAATCCTGATTTTGCAGCAGTAGCCTACATAGACATATAATAACACAGATCTTCAGTTCATTGAGCCTTCTAAAATTCCCCTTGCTTGAATTTTAAAAAGGCAGTTCTTACTAAGTAGCATATAAAAAGAACTGCTGACTATCCAAGGATGAAATATACTAATTTGTTGAACAGAAAATATATATACTAGGAAAACCAGCTATCTTTATAAATACAAATTAAAAAATTAAAGTGGTATGAAGTAATGCCATGCACCATAGACATATTCCTTTAATAAGAAAATTTTTGCAAATATGATTCGTGACCAAGACAAAATCATCATAGTACACATGCTATACTTCCACTTTATTTTTCTGAGACAAAAATTGCCCACTCCTTTGGTGATGTGTTTTAATATGTAACGATATGTCTGTTTAACTATTTGTTTTTTTTAATGGTAGTCTTGGGTTAATGTAGCTCTCTTCTCTTCCTGATTCTCTGGCAGTGCCCTTCTTCCTTAATATAATAATAATAATAATAATAATAATAATAATAATAATAATAATATAATAATAATAATAATAATAATAATAATAATAATAATAATAATAATAATAATAATAATAATAATAATAATAATAATAAAAATAATAATAATAATAATAATAATAATAAAAAAAAACGTTGTAACGGAAAATTCACTCCATGTCCGCCGTACTTTTGAATGCTACATAGTAAACACAC
>JAXCGZ010023178.1:25000-27500 GCA_037179515.1 Halocaridina rubra
TCCTTGTTCAATTCTTTGCAGATCTCTTCGTGTGTGTGAGTGTGTGCGTGTGTGTGTGTGTGCATATATATTTATATGTATATGTGTGTATATATATATATATATATATATATATATATATATATATATATATATATATATATATATATATATATATATATATATATATATATATGTATAATTTTTTTTTTTTTTTTAAGAGTGTGACACCGGGACAGGCAGAAACTTCCCTCATCAACATAGGCCCGGGCACGAGAAAATACCAAGACGAAGGAAAAGAAAAAGGTTAAGGGCAAGGCAGAGATGAGGTAATGTCACACAAAGGAAAACGACAGAGAGAAAAAAACAGTCAAAGTAAAGAGGACCCAGAGATATGGAGGACTAGTCTCTGAGATGACGATAGATCTGCTTTTTGAAGGATGAAAGGTCATAAGAATTAGGAAAGACAGAAGGAGGAGGAGAGCTCCAGAGTCTGGACGTAGATGGGAAGAAGCTGTAGCTGCACCAACCAATCTGCGAACTACAAATCTCCACACACTACCTGTGAGATGAGGCTTCTTGGCGAGTGTTACGCGGCCTCGGCAGTGGAGGAGGGATGCAACTTGCCAACTCATCAGAGCTGCGATGGAAGTAGTAGCGATAGAAAAGCGAAAGGGAAGATACCTTACGGCGAAGAGAGAGAGTATCCAGGTTAGAAGTAATAGAAGGATCATTAATGAATCTGACTGCCTTAGATTCAACCCTATCAAGAAGATAAGTAAAGGAAGAAGCACCCCAGATGTGTGAGCAGTATTCTAAGCAGGGTTGGATAAGACCTTTGTAAATTTTAGGTAACTGCAATGTGGAAGTAATGACGAAAACGAAACAAAACCCCCAATTTTCTGGATGAAGATTTAGAAATATGGATTATGTGATTCCTCCAAGATAAGTTAGAGGCTATATGGATTCCTAATATATTGATAGAGTTAAGAGGGTAAATTTCATTTGTTTCGAAGACAATAGGGTTATCAGGAGGAGAAGAAGATAAAGAGATAGCCAGAAACTGTGTCTTGGAGGCATTGAATTTAACTAAATTCTGAGTGCCTCATTCAGATACTCTCTGCAAATCGGAGTTAAGAGTAGAAGAAAGAGTGATTCGAGATTGATTACAAGTAACAGATGAAGGTTGTGAAGAAAAGGCAGAGGAAAAGTGAAAGGTAGAACAATCGGCAAAGGCATGAAGAAGAGAGGAAGATGGGGATTGTAGAAGATCATTGATGAAGAGAAGGAAGAGAGTAGGTGAAAGAACAGAGCCCTGTGGAACACCACTGGAAACAGAGAAAGGGCCAGATGTCGCGCCATCAACAACTACAGATATAGAACGGTCAGTAAGAAAACTGGAAATCAGAGAACAGAAAGAAGGGGTAAAGCCATAGGCAGGGAGTTTGGCCAACAGAGCCTTGTGCCAGACTCTGTCAAAAGCCTTAGAGATATCAAGGGCGACGACAAAGGATTCCCCATAGTTCCTCAGAGTAGATGACTATACATGAGTAAGATAGGACAGGAGATCACCAGTGGATCTTGCCTTGCGGAAGCCATAATGGTGATCGGAGATAAGTGAGTTAGATTCAAGGCGTTTCAAGAAGTGAGCATTGAGCAAAGTTTCGAAAACTTTAGCAATAGAGGAGGTTAGAGCAATAGGTCGGTAGTTAGAAGGAATAGAGCGGTCACCTTTCTTAGGAACAGGTTGAACTAGAGCATGCTTCCAAGATGAAGGATAGATACTGGTTGATTGAATGAGGCGAAAAAGACGGCAAAGCACGGGTGATAGTTAATCTGCAAACTCCTTAAGGAACCTTGCAGGTCTACCATCGGGATGCCTTGTTTGTCTTTAGTGAGCGAAGAACCTCATGAACTTTGCATGAAGAAAGGATAAGGGAGGGCATAGGGTTAGAGAGGGGAAAAGATTGAGGAACAGGTGCGCTGGAATCGTTGATAGAAGAGTTGGCAGAAAAATGAGAGCCAAAGAGAGTGGAAGAGCAAGCTATAGACCCATCAGAATGAATGAGAGGGGGAAAGCTTGAGTTACAGAAATTATTGGAGATATTTTTGGATAAGGACAAGAAGCATTTGTCAGTGGGAGAGGAGTTAAGGTCATCAACTTTCCTTCTTATAAAGGAAGCCTTAGACCTTCGAATCTGAGCTGTACAGCGATTCCTAGCTATAATAAAAGCAGAGCGAGTTAAATCGGAAGAAGAGGCTTGGTAAGATCTGTGAGCCTGATTCCTAGCCTGGATAGCCATGGAGCAGGCACGGTCAAACCAAGGTTTATGGGGAGAGAAAGTTTTTATAGAAAAGGGGATGTATGCCTACACTCCCGTGGTCATGATCTCGGCAACTTTTACAGCTACATGATCAGGGTTGCGGGACCGAAAACAGTAGTCATCCCATGGGAAGTCAAAGAGAAAGTTACGCAAATGTTGGGTTCGCTCGGAGTTCAAAAGGCGGCATTGAGTAGGAG
>JAXCGZ010023178.1:30000-58829 GCA_037179515.1 Halocaridina rubra
TAAGTCCTAGGTTCGAGTCCCGGTCGGGTTAAAAAATGATTCATGTTTTCACATATGTAATGTGCTTATTTGATAATTTCATGACCCGAATAAGATTGGGAATTGAATTAAATGCTAAAATGAAGCCACGAGTGAGGTTGGGGAATCTGTAATATGAACATATTGGCATTCAGTTAGAATGCGTCCATTCCTAAGTATAGCAGATATAAGCTATAAGGTTGGATTCCTTTTAACCTTCTGTGGTGTTGTGGTAGCGCCTTGACTTAGTAATCATAAGTCCTAGGTTCGAGTCCCGGTCGGGGTAAAAAATGATTCATGTTTTCACATATGTAATGTGCTTATTTGATAATTTCATGACCCGATTGAGATTGGGAATTGAATTAAATGCTAAAATGAAGCCACGATTGAGGTTGGGGAATCTGTAATATGAACATAGTGGCATTCAGTTAGAATGCGTTCATTCCTAAGTATAGCAGATATAAGCTATAAGGTTGGATTCCTTTTAACCTTCTGTGGTGTAGTGGTAGCGCCCTGACTTAGTAATCATAAGTCCTAGGTTCGAGTCCCGGTCGGGGTAAAAAATTATTCATGTTTTCACATATGTAATGCGCTTATTTGATAATTTCATGACCCGAATGAGATTGTGAATTGAATTAAATACTAAAATGAAGCCACGATTGAGGTTGGGGAATCTGTAATACGAACATAGTGGCATTCAGTTAGAATGCGTTCATTCCTAAGTATAGCAGATATAAGCTATAAGGTTGGATTCCTTTTAACCTTCTGTGGTGTAGTGGTAGCGCCTTGACTTAGTAATCATAAGTCCTAGGTTCGAGTCCCGGTCGGGGTAAAAATTGATTCATGTTTTCACATATGTAATGTGCTTATTTGATAATTTCATGACCCGAATGAGATTGGGAATTGAATTAAATGCTAAAATGAAGCCACGAGTGAGGTTGGGGAATCTGTAATATGAACATAGTGGCATTCAGTTAGGATGCGTTCATTCCTAAGTATAGCAGATATAAACTATTAGGTTGGATTCCTTTTAACCTTCTGTGGTGTAGTGGTAGCGCCTTGACTTAGTAATAATAAGTCCTAGGTTCGAGTCCCGGTCGGGGTAAAAAATGATTCATGTTTTCACATATGTAATGTGCTTATTTGATAATTTCATGACCCGAATGAGATTGGGAATTGAATTAAATGCTAAAATGAAGCCACGAGTGAGGTTGGGGAATTTGTAATATGAACATAGTGGCATTCAGTTAGAATGCGTTCATTCCTATGTATAGCAGATATAAGCTATAAGGTTGGATTCCTTTTAACCTTCTGTGGTGTAGTGGTAGCGCCTTGACTTAGTAATCATAAGTCCTAGGTTCGAGTCCCGGTCGGAGTAAAAAATGATTCATGTTTTCACATATGTAATGTGCTTATTTGATAAATTCATGACCCGAATGAGATGGGGAATTGAATTAAATGCTAAAATGAAGCCACGAGTGAGGTTGGGGAATCTGTAATATGAACATAGTGGCATTCAGTTAGAATGCGTTCATTCCTAAGTATAGCAGATATAAGCCATAAGGTTGGATTCCTTTTAACCTTCTGTGGTGTAGTGGTAGCGCCTTGACTTAGTAATCATAAGTCCTAGGTTCGAGTCCCGGTCGGAGTAAAAAATGATTCATGTTTTCACATATGTAATGTGCTTATTTGATAATTTCATGACCCGAATGAGATTGGGAATTGAATTAAATGCTAAAATGAAGCCACGATTGAGGTTGGGGAATTTGTAATATGAACATAGTGGCATTCAGTTAGAATGCGTTCATTCCTAAGTATAGCAGATATAAGCTATAAGGTTGGATTCCTTTTAACCTTCTGTGGTGTAGTGGTAGCGCCTTGACTTAGTAATCATAAGTCCTAGGTTCGAGTCCCGGTTGGGGTAAAAAATGATTCATGTTTTCACATATGTAATGTGCTTATTTAATAATTTCATGACCCGAATAAGATTGGGAATTGAATTAAATGCTAAAATGAAGCCACGAGTGAGGTTGGGGAATCTGTAATATGAACATAGTGGCATTCAGTTAGAATGCGTTCATTCCTAAGTATAGCAGATATAAGCTATAAGGTTGGATTCCTTTTAACCTTCTGTATTGTAGTGGTAGCGCCTTGACTTAGTAATCATAAGTCCTAGGTTCGAGTCCCTGTCGGGGTAAAAATTGATTCATGTTTTCACATATGTAATGTGCTTATTTGATAATTTCATGACCCGAATGAGATTGGGAATTGAATTAAATACTAAAATGAAGCCACGAGTGAGGTTGGGGAATCTGTAATTTGAACATAGTGGCATTCAGTTAGAATGCGTTCATTCCTAAGTATAGCAGATATAAGCTATAAGGTTGGATTCCTTTTAACCTTCTGTGGTGTAGTGGTAGCGCCTTGACTTAGTAATCATAAGTCCTAGGTTCGAGTCCCAGTCGGGGTAAAAAATGATTCATGTTTTCACATATGTAATGTGCTTATTTGATAATTTCATGACCCGAATGAGATTGGGAATTGAATTAAATGCTAAAATGAAGCCACGAGTGAGGTTGGGGAATCTGTAATATGAACATAGTGGCATTCAGTTAGGATGCGTTCATTCCTAAGTATAGCAGATATAAACTATATGGTTGGATTCCTTTTAACCTTCTGTGGTGTAGTGGTAGCACCTTGACTTAGTAATCATAAGTCCTAGGTTCGAGTCCCGGTCGGGGTAAAAAATGATTCATGTTTTCACATATGTAATGTGCTTATTTGATAATTTCATGACCCGAATGAGATTGGGAATTGAATTAAATGCTATAATGAAGCCACGAGTGAGGTTGGGGAATCTGTAATATGAACATAGTGGCATTCAGTTAGAATGCGTTCATTCCTAAGTATAGCAGATATAAGCTATAAGGTTGGATTCCTTTTAACCCTCTGTGGTGTAGTGGTAGCGCCTTGACTTAGTAATCATAAGTCCTAGGTTCGAGTCCCAGTCGGGGTAAAAAATGATTCATGTTTTCATATATGTAATGTGCTTATTTGATAATTTCATGACCCGAATGAGATGGGGAATTGAATTAAATGCTAAAATGAAGCCACGAGTGAGGTTGGGGAATCTGTAATATGAACATAGTGGCATTCAGTTAGAATGCGTTCATTCCTAAGTATAGCAGATATAAGCTATAAGGTTGGATTCCTTTTAACCTTCTGTGGTGTAGTGGTAGCGCCTTGACTTAGTAATCATAAGTCCTAGGTTCGAGTCCCGGTCGGGGTAAAAAATGATTCATGTTTTCACATATGTAATGTGCTTATTTGATAATTTCATGACCCGAATGAGATTGGGAATTGAATTAAATGCTAAAATGAAGCCACGAGTGAGGTTGGGGAATCTGTAATATGAACATAGTGGCATTCAGTTAGAATGCGTTCATTCCTAAGTATAGCAGATATAAGCTATAAGGTTGGATTCCTTTTAACCTTCTGTGGTGTAGTGGTAGCGCCTTGACTTAGTAATCATAAGTCCTAGGTTCGAGTCCCGGTTGGGGTAAAAAATGATTCATGTTTTCACATATGTAATGTGCTTATTTGATAATTTCATGACCCGAATGAGATTGGGAATTGAATTAAATGCTAAAATCAAGCCACGAGTGAGGTTGGGGAATCTGTAATATGAACATAGTGGCATTCAGTTAGGATGCGTTCATTCCTAAGTATAGCAGATATAAACTATAAGGTTGGATTCCTTTTAACCTTCTGTGGTGTAGTGGTAGCGCCTTGACTTAGTAATCATAAGTCCTAGGTTCGAGTCCCGGTCGGGGTAAAAAATGATTCATGTTTTCACATATGTAATGTGCTTATTTGATAATTTCATGACCCGAATGATATTGGGAATTGAATTAAATGCTAAAATGAAGCCACGATTGAGGTTGGGGAATCTGTAATATGAACATAGTGGCATTCAGTTAGAATGCGTTCATTCCTAAGTATAGCAGATATAAGCTATAAGGTTGGATTCCTTTTAACCTTCTGTGGTGTAGTGGTAGCGCCCTGACTTAGTAATCATAAGTCCTAGGTTCGAGTCCCGGTCAGGGTAAAAAATTATTCATGTTTTCACATATGTAATGCGCTTATTTGATAATTTCATGACCCGAATGAGATTGTGAATTGAATTAAATACTAAAATGAAGCCACGATTGAGGTTGGGGAATCTGTAATACGAACATAGTGGCATTCAGTTAGAATGCGTTCATTCCTAAGTATAGCAGATATAAGCTATAAGGTTGGATTCCTTTTAACCTTCTGTGGTGTAGTGGTAGCGCCTTGACTTAGTAATCATAAGTCCTAGGTTCGAGTCCCAGTCTTGGTAAAAATTGATTCATGTTTTCACATATGTAATGTGCTTATTTGATAATTTCACGACCCGAATGAGATTGGGAATTGAATTAAATGCTAAAATGAAGCCACGAGTGAGGTTGGGGAATCTGTAATATGAACATAGTGGCATTCAGTTAGGATGCGTTCATTCCTAAGTATAGCAGATATAAACTATAAGGTTGGATTCCTTTTAACCTTCTGTGGTGTAGTGGTAGCGCCTTGACTTAGTAATCATAAGTCCTAGGTTCGAGTCCCGGTCGGGGTAAAAAATGATTCATGTTTTCACATATGTAATGTGCTTATTTGATAATTTCATGACCCGAATGAGATTGGGAATTGAATTAAATGCTAAAATGAAGCCACGAGTGAGGTTGGGGAATCTGTAATATGAACATAGTGGCATTCAGTTAGAATGCGTTCATTCCTATGTATAGCAGATATAAGCTATAAGGTTGGATTCCTTTTAACCTTCTGTGGTGTAGTGGTAGCGCCTTGACTTAGTAATCATAAGTCCTAGGTTCGAGTCCCGGTCGGAGTAAAAAATGATTCATGTTTTCACATATGTAATGTGCTTATTTGATAAATTCATGACCCGAATGAGATGGGGAATTGAATTAAATGCTAAAATGAAGCCACGAGTGAGGTTGGGGAATCTGTAATATGAACATAGTGGCATTCAGTTAGAATGCGTTCATTCCTAAGTATAGCAGATATAAGCTATAAGGTTGGATTCCTTTTAACCTTCTGTGGTGTAGTGGTAGCGCCTTGACTTAGTAATCATAAGTCCTAGGTTCAAGTCCCGGTCGGGGTAAAAAATGATTCATGTTTTCACATATGTAATGTGCTTATTTGATAATTTCATGACCCGAATGAGATTGGGAATTGAATTAAATGCTAAAATGAAGCCACGAGTGAGGTTGGGGAATCTGTAATGTGAACATAGTGGCATTCACTTAGAATGCGTTCATTCCTAAGTATAGCAGATATAAGCTATAAGGTTGGATTCCTTTTAACCTTCTGTGGTGTAGTGGTAGTGCCTTGACTTAGTAATCATAAGTCCTAGGTTCGAGTCCCGGTCGGAGTAAAAAATGATTCATGTTTTCACATATGTAATGTGCTTATTTGATAATTTCATGACCCGAATGAGATTGGGAATTGAATTAAATGCTAAAATGAAGCCACGATTGAGGTTGGGGAATTTGTAATATGAACATAGTGGCATTCAGTTAGAATGCGTTCATTCCTAAGTATAGCAGATATAAGCTATAAGGTTGGATTCCTTTTTACCTTCTGTGGTGTAGTGGTAGCGCCTTGACTTAGTAATCATAAGTCCTAGGTTCGAGTCCCGGTTGGGGTAAAAAATTATTCATGTTTTCACATATGTAATGTGCTTATTTAATAATTTCATGACCCGAATAAGATTGGGAATTGAATTAAATGCTAAAATGAAGCCACGAGTGAGGTTGGGGAATCTGTAATATGAACATAGTGGCATTCAGTTAGAATGCGTTCATTCCTAAGTATAGCAGATATAAGCTATAAGGTTGGATTCCTTTTAACCTTCTGTATTGTAGTGGTAGCGCCTTGACTTAGTAATCATAAGTCCTAGGTTCGAGTCCCGGTCGGGGTAAAAAATGATTCATGTTTTCACATATGTAATGTGCTTATTTGATAATTTCATGACCCGAATGAGATTGGGAATTGAATTAAATGCTAAAATGAAGCCACGAGTGAGGTTGGGGAATCTGTAATATGAACATAGTGGCATTCAGTTAGGATGCGTTCATTCCTAAGTATAGCAGATATAAACTATAAGGTTGGATTCCTTTTAACCTTCTGTGGTGTAGTGGTAGCGCCTTGACTTAGTAATCATAAGTCCTAGGTTCGAGTCCCGGTCGGGGTAAAAAATGATTCATGTTTTCACATATGTAATGTGCTTATTTGATAATTTCATGACCCGAATGAGATTGGGAATTGAATTAAATACTAAAATGAAGCCACGAGTGAGGTTGGGGAATCTGTAATATGAACATAGTGGCATTCAGTTAGAATGCGTTCATTCCTAAGTATAGCAGATATAAGCTATAAGGTTGGATTCCTTTTAACCTTCTGTGGTATAGTGGTAGCACCTTGACTTAGTAATCATAAGTCCTAGGTTCGAGTCCCAGTCGGGGTAAAAAATGATTCATGTTTTCACATATGTAATGTGCTTATTTGATAATTTCATGACCCGAATGAGATTGGGAATTGAATTAAATGCTAAAATGAAGCCACGAGTGAGGTTGGGGAATCTGAAATATGAACATAGTGGCATTCAGTTAGGATGCGTTCATTCCTAAGTATAGCAGATATAAACTATAAGGTTGGATTCCTTTTAACCTTCTGTGGTGTAGTGGTAGCGCCTTGACTTAGTAATCATAAGTCCTAGGTTCGAGTCCCGGTCGGGGTAAAAAATGATTCATGTTTTCACATATGTAATGTGCTTATTTGATAATTTCATAACCCGAATGAGATTGGGAATTGAATTAAATGCTAAAATGAAGACACGAGTGAGGTTGGGGAATCTGTAATATGAACATAGTGGCATTCAGTTAGAATGCGTTCATTCCTAAGTATAGCAGATATAAGCTATAAGGTTGGATTCCTTTTAACCTTCTGTGGTGTAGTGGTAGCGCCTTGACTTAGTAATCATAAGTCCTAGGTTCGAGTCCCAGTCGGGGTAAAAAATGATTCATGTTTTCACATATGTAATGTGCTTATTTGATAATTTCATGACCCGAATGAGATGAGGAATTGAATTAAATGCTAAAATGAAGCCACGAGTGAGGTTGGGGAATCTGTAATATGAACATAGTGGCATTCAGTTAGAATGCGTTCATTCCTAAGTATAGCAGATATAAGCTATAAGGTTGGATTCCTTTTAACCTTCTGTGGTGTAGTGGTAGCGCCTTGACTTAGTAATCATAAGTCCTAGGTTCGAGTCCAGGTCGGGGTAAAAAATGATTCATGTTTTCACATATGTAATGTGCTTATTTGATAATTTCATGACCCGAATGAGATTGGGAATTGAATTAAATGCTAAAATGAAGCCACGAGTGAGGTTGGGGAATCTGTAATATGAACATAGTGGCATTCAGTTAGAATGCGTTCATTCCTAAGTATAGCAGATATAAGCTATAAGTTGGATTCCTTTTAACCTTCTGTGGTGTAGTGGTAGCGCCCTGACTTAGTAATCATAAGTCCTAGGTTCGAGTCCCGGTCGGGGTAAAAAATGATTCATGTTTTCACATATGTAATGCGCTTATTTGATAATTTCATGACCCGAATGAGATTGTGAATTGAATTATATACTAAAATGAAGCCACGAGTGAGGTTGGGGAATCTGTAATATGAACATAGTGGCATTCAGTTAGAATGCGTTCATTCCTAAGTATAGCAGATATAAGCTATAAGGTTGGATTCCTTTTAACCTTCTGTGGTGTAGTGGTAGCGCCTTGACTTAGTAATCATAAGTCCTAGGTTCGAGTCCCGGTCGGGGTAAAAAATGATTCATGTTTTCACATATGTAATGTGCTTATTTGATAATTTCATGACCCGAATGATATTGGGAATTGAATTAAATGCTAAAATGAAGCCACGAGTGAGGTTGGGGAATCTGTATTTTGAACATAGTGGCATTCAGTTAGAATGCGTTCATTCCTAAGTATAGCAGATATAAGCTATAAGGTTGGATTCCATTTAACCTTCTGTGGTGTAGTGGTAGCGCCTTGACTTAGTAATCATAAGTCCTAGGTTCGAGTCCCAGTCGAGGTAAAAAATGATTCATGTTTTCACATATGTAATGTGCTTATTTGATAATTTCATGACCCGAATGAGATTGGGAATTGAATTAAATACTAAAATGAAGCCACGAGTGAGTTTGGGGAATCTGTAATATGAACATAGTGGCATTCAGTTAGAATGCGTTCATTCCTAAGTATAGCAGATATAAGCTATAAGGTTGGATTCCTTTTAACCTTCTGTGGTGTAGTGGTAGCGCCTTGACTTAGTAATCATAAGTCCTAGGTTCGAGTCCCGGTCGGGGTAAAAAATGATTCATGTTTTCACATATGTAATGTGCTTATTTGATAATTTCATGACCCGAATGATATTGGGAATTGAATTAAATGCTAAAAAGAAGCCACGAGTGAGGTTGGGGAATCTGTAATTTGAACATAGTCGCATTCAGTTAGAATGCGTTCATTCCTAAGTATAGCAGATATAAGCTATAAGGTTGGATTCCTTTTAACCTTCTGTGGTGTAGTGGTAGCGCCTTGACTTAGTAATCATAAGTCCTAGGTTCGAGTCCCGGTCGGGGTAAAAAATGATTCATGTTTTCACATATGTAATGTGTTTATTTGGTAATTTCATGACCCGAATGAGATTGGGAATTGAATTAAATGCTAAAATGAAACCACGAGTGAGGTTGGGGAATCTGTAATATGAACATAGTGGCATTCAGTTAGAATGCGTTCACTCCTAAGTATAGCAGATATAAGCTATAATGTTGGATTCCTTTTAACCTTCTGTGGTGTAGTGGTAGCGCCTTGACTTAGTAATCATAAGTCCTAGGTTCGAGTCCTGGTCGGGATAAAAAATGATTCATGTTTTCACATATGTAATGTGCTTATTTGATAATTTCATGACCCGAATGAGATTGGGAATTGAATTAAATGCTAAAATGAAGCCACGAGTGAGGTTGGGGAATCTGTAATATGAACATAGTGGCATTCAGTTAGAATGAGTTCATTCCTAAGTATAGCAGATATAAGCTATAAGGTTGGATTCCTTTTAACCTTCTGTGGTGTAGTGGTAGCGCCTTGACTTAGTAATCATAAGTCCTAGGTTCGAGTCCCGGTTGGGGTAAAAAATGATTCATGTTTTCACATATGTAATGTGCTTATTTGATAATTTCATGACCCGAATGAGATTGGGAATTGAATTAAATGCTAAAATCAAGCCACGAGTGAGGTTGGGGAATCTGTAATATGAACATAGTGGCATTCAGTTAGGATGCGTTCATTCCTAAGTATAGCAGATATAAACTATAAGGTTGGATTCCTTTTAACCTTCTGTGGTGTAGTGGTAGCGCCTTGACTTAGTAATCATAAGTCCTAGGTTCGAGTCCCGGTCGGGGTAAAAAATGATTCATGTTTTCACATATGTAATGTGCTTATTTGATAATTTCATGACCCGAATGATATTGGGAATTGAATTAAATGCTAAAATGAAGCCACGATTGAGGTTGGGGAATCTGTAATATGAACATAGTGGCATTCAGTTAGAATGCGTTCATTCCTAAGTATAGCAGATATAAGCTATAAGGTTGGATTCCTTTTAACCTTCTGTGGTGTAGTGGTAGCGCCCTGACTTAGTAATCATAAGTCCTAGGTTCGAGTCCCGGTCAGGGTAAAAAATTATTCATGTTTTCACATATGTAATGGGCTTATTTGATAATTTCATGACCCGAATGAGATTGTGAATTGAATTAAATACTAAAATGAAGCCACGATTGAGGTTGGGGAATCTGTAATACGAACATAGTGGCATTCAGTTAGAATGCGTTCATTCCTAAGTATAGCAGATATAAGCTATAAGGTTGGATTCCTTTTAACCTTCTGTGGTGTAGTGGTAGCGCCTTGACTTAGTAATCATAAGTCCTAGGTTCGAGTCCCAGTCTTGGTAAAAATTGATTCATGTTTTCACATATGTAATGTGCTTATTTGATAATTTCACGACCCGAATGAGATTGGGAATTGAATTAAATGCTAAAATGAAGCCACGAGTGAGGTTGGGGAATCTGTAATATGAACATAGTGGCATTCAGTTAGGATGCGTTCATTCCTAAGTATAGCAGATATAAACTATAAGGTTGGATTCCTTTTAACCTTCTGTGGTGTAGTGGTAGCGCCTTGACTTAGTAATCATAAGTCCTAGGTTCGAGTCCCGGTCGGGGTAAAAAATGATTCATGTTTTCACATATGTAATGTGCTTATTTGATAATTTCATGACCCGAATGAGATTGGGAATTGAATTAAATGCTAAAATGAAGCCACGAGTGAGGTTGGGGAATCTGTAATATGAACATAGTGGCATTCAGTTAGAATGCGTTCATTCCTATGTATAGCAGATATAAGCTATAAGGTTGGATTCCTTTTAACCTTCTGTGGTGTAGTGGTAGCGCCTTGACTTAGTAATCATAAGTCCTAGGTTCGAGTCCCGGTCGGAGTAAAAAATGATTCATGTTTTCACATATGTAATGTGCTTATTTGATAAATTCATGACCCGAATGAGATGGGGAATTGAATTAAATGCTAAAATGAAGCCACGAGTGAGGTTGGGGAATCTGTAATATGAACATAGTGGCATTCAGTTAGAATGCGTTCATTCCTAAGTATAGCAGATATAAGCTATAAGGTTGGATTCCTTTTAACCTTCTGTGGTGTAGTGGTAGCGCCTTGACTTAGTAATCATAAGTCCTAGGTTCAAGTCCCGGTCGGGGTAAAAAATGATTCATGTTTTCACATATGTAATGTGCTTATTTGATAATTTCATGACCCGAATGAGATTGGGAATTGAATTAAATGCTAAAATGAAGCCACGAGTGAGGTTGGGGAATCTGTAATGTGAACATAGTGGCATTCACTTAGAATGCGTTCATTCCTAAGTATAGCAGATATAAGCTATAAGGTTGGATTCCTTTTAACCTTCTGTGGTGTAGTGGTAGTGCCTTGACTTAGTAATCATAAGTCCTAGGTTCGAGTCCCGGTCGGAGTAAAAAATGATTCATGTTTTCACATATGTAATGTGCTTATTTGATAATTTCATGACCCGAATGAGATTGGGAATTGAATTAAATGCTAAAATGAAGCCACGATTGAGGTTGGGGAATTTGTAATATGAACATAGTGGCATTCAGTTAGAATGCGTTCATTCCTAAGTATAGCAGATATAAGCTATAAGGTTGGATTCCTTTTTACCTTCTGTGGTGTAGTGGTAGCGCCTTGACTTAGTAATCATAAGTCCTAGGTTCGAGTCCCGGTTGGGGTAAAAAATTATTCATGTTTTCACATATGTAATGTGCTTATTTAATAATTTCATGACCCGAATAAGATTGGGAATTGAATTAAATGCTAAAATGAAGCCACGAGTGAGGTTGGGGAATCTGTAATATGAACATAGTGGCATTCAGTTAGAATGCGTTCATTCCTAAGTATAGCAGATATAAGCTATAAGGTTGGATTCCTTTTAACCTTCTGTATTGTAGTGGTAGCGCCTTGACTTAGTAATCATAAGTCCTAGGTTCGAGTCCCGGTCGGGGTAAAAAATGATTCATGTTTTCACATATGTAATGTGCTTATTTGATAATTTCATGACCCGAATGAGATTGGGAATTGAATTAAATGCTAAAATGAAGCCACGAGTGAGGTTGGGGAATCTGTAATATGAACATAGTGGCATTCAGTTAGGATGCGTTCATTCCTAAGTATAGCAGATATAAACTATAAGGTTGAATTCCTTTTAACCTTCTGTGGTGTAGTGGTAGCGCCTTGACTTAGTAATCATAAGTCCTAGGTTCGAGTCCCGGTCGGGGTAAAAAATGATTCATGTTTTCACATATGTAATGTGCTTATTTGATAATTTCATGACCCGAATGAGATTGGGAATTGAATTAAATACTAAAATGAAGCCACGAGTGAGGTTGGGGAATCTGTAATATGAACATAGTGGCATTCAGTTAGAATGCGTTCATTCCTAAGTATAGCAGATATAAGCTATAAGGTTGGATTCCTTTTAACCTTCTGTGGTATAGTGGTAGCACCTTGACTTAGTAATCATAAGTCCTAGGTTCGAGTCCCAGTCGGGGTAAAAAATGATTCATGTTTTCACATATGTAATGTGCTTATTTGATAATTTCATGACCCGAATGAGATTGGGAATTGAATTAAATGCTAAAATGAAGCCACGAGTGAGGTTGGGGAATCTGAAATATGAACATAGTGGCATTCAGTTAGGATGCGTTCATTCCTAAGTATAGCAGATATAAACTATAAGGTTGGATTCCTTTTAACCTTCTGTGGTGTAGTGGTAGCGCCTTGACTTAGTAATCATAAGTCCTAGGTTCGAGTCCCGGTCGGGGTAAAAAATGATTCATGTTTTCACATATGTAATGTGCTTATTTGATAATTTCATAACCCGAATGAGATTGGGAATTGAATTAAATGCTAAAATGAAGACACGAGTGAGGTTGGGGAATCTGTAATATGAACATAGTGGCATTCAGTTAGAATGCGTTCATTCCTAAGTATAGCAGATATAAGCTATAAGGTTGGATTCCTTTTAACCTTCTGTGGTGTAGTGGTAGCGCCTTGACTTAGTAATCATAAGTCCTAGGTTCGAGTCCCAGTCGGGGTAAAAAATGATTCATGTTTTCACATATGTAATGTGCTTATTTGATAATTTCATGACCCGAATGAGATGAGGAATTGAATTAAATGCTAAAATGAAGCCACGAGTGAGGTTGGGGAATCTGTAATATGAACATAGTGGCATTCAGTTAGAATGCGTTCATTCCTAAGTATAGCAGATATAAGCTATAAGGTTGGATTCCTTTTAACCTTCTGTGGTGTAGTGGTAGCGCCTTGACTTAGTAATCATAAGTCCTAGGTTCGAGTCCAGGTCGGGGTAAAAAATGATTCATGTTTTCACATATGTAATGTGCTTATTTGATAATTTCATGACCCGAATGAGATTGGGAATTGAATTAAATGCTAAAATGAAGCCACGAGTGAGGTTGGGGAATCTGTAATATGAACATAGTGGCATTCAGTTAGAATGCGTTCATTCCTAAGTATAGCAGATATAAGCTATAAGTTGGATTCCTTTTAACCTTCTGTGGTGTAGTGGTAGCGCCCTGACTTAGTAATCATAAGTCCTAGGTTCGAGTCCCGGTCGGGGTAAAAAATGATTCATGTTTTCACATATGTAATGCGCTTATTTGATAATTTCATGACCCGAATGAGATTGTGAATTGAATTATATACTAAAATGAAGCCACGAGTGAGGTTGGGGAATCTGTAATATGAACATAGTGGCATTCAGTTAGAATGCGTTCATTCCTAAGTATAGCAGATATAAGCTATAAGGTTGGATTCCTTTTAACCTTCTGTGGTGTAGTGGTAGCGCCTTGACTTAGTAATCATAAGTCCTAGGTTCGAGTCCCGGTCGGGGTAAAAAATGATTCATGTTTTCACATATGTAATGTGCTTATTTGATAATTTCATGACCCGAATGATATTGGGAATTGAATTAAATGCTAAAATGAAGCCACGAGTGAGGTTGGGGAATCTGTATTTTGAACATAGTGGCATTCAGTTAGAATGCGTTCATTCCTAAGTATAGCAGATATAAGCTATAAGGTTGGATTCCATTTAACCTTCTGTGGTGTAGTGGTAGCGCCTTGACTTAGTAATCATAAGTCCTAGGTTCGAGTCCCAGTCGAGGTAAAAAATGATTCATGTTTTCACATATGTAATGTGCTTATTTGATAATTTCATGACCCGAATGAGATTGGGAATTGAATTAAATACTAAAATGAAGCCACGAGTGAGTTTGGGGAATCTGTAATATGAACATAGTGGCATTCAGTTAGAATGCGTTCATTCCTAAGTATAGCAGATATAAGCTATAAGGTTGGATTCCTTTTAACCTTCTGTGGTGTAGTGGTAGCGCCTTGACTTAGTAATCATAAGTCCTAGGTTCGAGTCCCGGTCGGGGTAAAAAATGATTCATGTTTTCACATATGTAATGTGCTTATTTGATAATTTCATGACCCGAATGATATTGGGAATTGAATTAAATGCTAAAAAGAAGCCACGAGTGAGGTTGGGGAATCTGTAATTTGAACATAGTCGCATTCAGTTAGAATGCGTTCATTCCTAAGTATAGCAGATATAAGCTATAAGGTTGGATTCCTTTTAACCTTCTGTGGTGTAGTGGTAGCGCCTTGACTTAGTAATCATAAGTCCTAGGTTCGAGTCCCGGTCGGGGTAAAAAATGATTTATGTTTTCACATATGTAATGTGCTTATTTGATAATTTCATGACCCGAATAAGATTGGGAATTGAATTAAATGCTAAAATGAAGCCACGAGTGAGGTTGGGGAATCTGTAATATGAACATAGTGGCATTCAGTTAGAATGCGTTCATTCCTAAGTATAGCAGATATAAGCTATAAGGTTGGATTCCTTTTAACCTTCTGTGGTGTAGTAGTAGCGCCTTGACTACTAATCATAAGTCCTAGGTTCGAGTCCCGGTCGGGGTAAAAAATGATTCATGTTTTCACATATGTAATGTGCTTATTTGATAATTTCATGACCCGAATGAGATTGGGAATTGAATTAAATGCTAAAATGAAGCCACGAGTGAGGTTGGGGAATCTGTAATATGAACATAGTGGCATTCAGTTAGAATGCGTTCATTCCTAAGTATAGCAGATATAAGCTATAAGGTTGGATTCCTTTTAACCTTCTGTGGTGTAGTGGTAGCGCCCTGACTTAGTAATCATAAGTCCTAGGTTCGAGTCCCGGTCGGGGTAAAAAATGATTCATGTTTTCACATATGTAATGCGCTTATTTGATAATTTCATGACCCGAATGAGATTGTGAATTGAATTAAATACTAAAATGAAGCCACGAGTGAGGTTGGGGAATCTGTAATATGAACATAGTGGCATTTAGTTAGAATGCGTTCATTCCTAAGTATAGCAGATATAAGCTATAAGGTTGGATTCCATTTAACCTTCTGTGGTGTAGTGGTAGCGCCTTGACTTAGTAATCATAAGTCCTAGGTTCGAGTCCCGGTTGGGGTAAAAAATGATTCATGTTTTCACATATGTAATGTGCTTATTTGATAATTTCATGACCCGAATGAGATTGGGAATTGAATTAAATGCTAAAATGAAGCCACGAGTGAGGTTGGGGAATCTGTAATATGAACATAGTGGCATTCAGTTAGAATGCGTTCACTCCTAAGTATAGCAGATATAAGCTATAAGGCTGGATTCCTTTTAACCTTCTGTGGTGTAGTGGTAGCGCCTTGACTTAGTAATCATAAGTCCTAGGTTCGAGTCCCGGTCGGGGTAAAAAATGATTCATGTTTTCACATATGTAATGTGCTTATTTGATAATTTCATGACCCGAATGAGATTGGGAATTGAATTAAATACTAAAATGAAGCCACGAGTGAGGTTGGGGAATCTGTAATATGAACATAGTGGCATTGAGTTAGAATGCGTTCATTCCTAAGTATAGCAGATATAAGCTATAAGGTTGGATTCCTTTTAAGCTTCTGTGGTGTAGTGGTAGCGCCTTGACTTAGTAATCATAAGTCCTAGGTTCGATTCCCGGTCGGGGTAAAAAATGATTCATGTTTTCACATATGTAATGTGCTTATTTGATAATTTCATGACCCGAATGATATTGGGAATTGAATTAAATGCTAAAAAGAAGCCACGAGTGAGGTTGGGGAATCTGTAATTTGAACATAGTGGCATTCAGTTAGAATGCGTTCATTCCTAAGTATAGCAGATATAAGCTATAAGGTTGGATTCCTTTTAACCTTCTGTGGTGTAGTGGTAGCGCCTTGACTTAGTAATCATAAGTCCTAGGTTCGAGTCCCGGTCGGGGTAAAAAATGATTCATGTTTTCACATATGTAATGTGTTTATTTGGTAATTTCATGACCCGAATGAGATTGGGAATTGAATTAAATGCTAAAATGAAACCACGAGTGAGGTTGGGGAATCTGTAATATGAACATAGTGGCATTCAGTTAGAATGCGTTCACTCCTAAGTATAGCAGATATAAGCTATAAAGTTGGATTCCTTTTAACCTTCTGTGGTGTAGTGGTAGCGCCTTGACTTAGTAATCATTTAAGTCCTAGGTTCGAGTCCTGGTCGGGGTAAAAAATGATTCATGTTTTCACATATGTAATGTGCTTATTTGATAATTTCATGACCCGAATGAGATTGGGAATTGAATTAAATGCTAAAATGAAGCCACGAGTGAGGTTGGGGAATCTGTAATATGAACATAGTGGCATTCAGTTAGAATGCGTTCATTCCTAAGTATAGCAGATATAAGCTATAAGGTTGGATTCCTTTTAACCTTCTGTGGTGTAGTGGTAGCGCCCTGACTTAGTAATCATAAGTCCTAGGTTCGAGTCCCGGTCGGGGTAAAAAATTATTCATGTTTTCACATATGTAATGCGCTTATTTGATAATTTCATGACCCGAATGAGATTGTGAATTGAATTAAATACTAAAATGAAGCCACGATTGAGGTTGGGGAATCTGTAATACGAACATAGTGGCATTCAGTTAGAATGCGTTCATTCCTAAGTATAGCAGATATAAGCTATAAGGTTGGATTCCTTTTAACCTTCTGTGGTGTAGTGGTAGCGCCTTGACTTAGTAATCATAAGTCCTAGGTTCGAGTCCAGGTCGGGGTAAAAATTGATTCATGTTTTCACATATGTATTGTGCTTATTTGATAATTTCATGACCCGAATGAGATTGGGAATTGAATTAAATGCTAAAATGAAGCCACGAGTGAGGTTGGGGAATCTGTAATATGAACATAGTGGCATTCAGTTAGGATGGTTCATTCATAAGTATAGCAGATATAAACTATAAGGTTGGATTCCTTTTAACCTTCTGTGGTGTAGTGGTAGCGCCTTGACTTAGTAATCATAAGTCCTAGGTTCGAGTCCCGGTCGGGGTAAAAAATGATTCATGTTTTCACATATGTAATGTGCTTATTTGATAATTTCATGACCCGAATGAGATTGGGAATTGAATTAAATGCTAAAATGAAGCCACGAGTGAGTTTGGGGAATCTGTAATATGAACATAGTGGCATTCAGTTAGAATGCGTTCATTCCTATGTATAGCAGATATAAGCTATAAGGTTGGATTCCTTTTAACCTTCTGTGGTGTAGTGGTAGCGCCTTGACTTAGTAATCATAAGTCCTAGGTTCGAGTCCCGGTCGGAGTAAAAAATGATTCATGTTTTCACATATGAAATGTGCTTATTTGATAAATTCATGACCCGAATGAGATGGGGAATTGAATTAAATGCTAAAATGAAGCCACGAGTGAGGTTGGGGAATCTGTAATATGAACATAGTGGCATTCAGTTAGAATGCGTTCATTCCTAAGTATAGCAGATATAAGCTATAAGGTTGGATTCCTTTTAACCTTCTGTGGTGTAGTGGTAGCGCCTTGACTTAGTAATCATAAGTCCTAGGTTCAAGTCCCGGTCGGGGTAAAAAATGATTCATGTTTTCGCATATGTAATGTGCTTATTTGATAATTTCATGACCCGAATGAGATTGGGAATTGAATTAAATGCTAAAATGAAGCCACGAGTGAGGTTGGGGAATCTGTAATGTGAACATAGTGGCATTCACTTAGAATGCGTTCATTCCTAAGTATAGCAGATATAAGCTATAAGGTTGGATTCCTTTTAACCTTCTGTGGTGTAGTGGTAGCGCCTTGACTTAGTAATCATAATTCCTAGGTTCGAGTCCCGGTCGGGGTAAAAAATGATTCATGTTTTCACATATGTAATGTGCTTATTTGATAATTTCATGACCCGAATGAGATTGGGAATTGAATTAAATGCTAAAATGAAGCCACGAGTGAGGTTGGGGAATCTGTAATATGAACATAGTGGCATTCAGTTAGAATGCATTCATTCCTAAGTATAGCAGATATAAGCTATAAGGTTGGATTCCTTTTAACCTTCTGTGGTGTAGTGGTAGCGCCCTGACTTAGTAATCATAAGTCCTAGGTTCGAGTCCCGGTCGGGGTAAAAAATGATTCATGTTTTCACATATGTAATGCGCTTATTTGATAATTTCATGACCCGAATGAGATTGTGAATTGAATTATATACTAAAATTAAGCCACGAGTGAGGTTGGGGAATCTGTAATATGAACATAGTGGCATTCAGTTAGAATGCGTTCATTCCTAAGTATAGCAGATATAAGCTATAAGGTTGGATTCCTTTTAACCTTCTGTGGTGTAGTGGTAGCGCCTTGACTTAGTAATCATAAGTCCTAGGTTCGAGTCCCGGTCGGGGTAAAAAATGATTCATGTTTTCACATATGTAATGTGCTTATTTGATAATTTCATGACCCGAATGAGATTGGGAATTGAATTAAATGCTAAAATGAAGCCACGAGTGAGGTTGGGGAATCTGTAATATGAACATAGTGGCATTCAGTTAGAATGCGTTCATTCCTAAGTATAGCAGATATAAGCTATAAGGTTGGATTCCTTTTAACCTTCTGTGGTGTAGTGGTAGCGCCCTGACTTAGTAATCATAAGTCCTAGGTTCGAGTCCCGGTCGGGGTAAAAAATTATTCATGTTTTCACATATGTAATGCGCTTATTTGATAATTTCATGGCCCGAATGAGATTGGGAATTGAATTAAATGCTAAAATGAAGCCACGAGTGAGGTTGGGGAATCTGTAATACGAACATAGTGGCATTCAGTTAGAATGCGTTCATTCCTAAGTATAGCAGATATAAGCTATAAGGTTGGATTCCTTTTAACCTTCTGTGGTGTAGTGGTAGCGCCTTGACTTAGTAATCATAAGTCCTAGGTTCGAGTCCCGGTCGGGGTAAAAATTGATTCATGTTTTCACATATGTAATGTGCTTATTTGATAATTTCATGACCCGAATGAGATTGGGAATTGAATTAAATGCTAAAATGAAGCCACGAGTGAGGTTGGGGAATCTGTAATATGAACATAGTGGCATTCAGTTAGGATGCGTTCATTCCTAAGTATAGCAGATATAAGCTATAAGGTTGGATTCCTTTTAACCTTCTGTGGTGTAGTGGTAGCGCCTTGACTTAGTAATCATAAGTCCTAGGTTCTAGTCCCGGTCGGGGTAAAAAATGATTCATGTTTTCACATATGTAATGTGCTTTTTTGATAATTTCATGACCCGAATGAGATTGGGAATTGACTTAAATGCTAAAATGAAGCCACGAGTGAGGTTGGGGAATCTGTAATATGAACATAGTGGCATTCAGTTAGAATGCGTTCATTCCTATGTATAGCAGATATAAGCTATAAGGTTGGATTCCTTTTAACCTTCTGTGGTGTAGTGGTAGCGCCTTGACTTAGTAATCATAAGTCCTAGGTTCGAGTCCCGGTCGGGGTAAAAAATGATTCATGTTTTCACATATGTAATGTGCTTATTTGATAAATTCATGGCCCGAATGAGATTGGGAATTGAATTAAATGCTAAAATGAAGCCACGAGTGAGGTTGGGGAATCTGTAATATGAACATAGTGCCATTCAGTTAGAATGCGTTCATTCCTAAGTATAGCAGATATAAGCTATAAGGTTGGATTCCTTTTAACCTTCTGTGGTGTAGTGGTAGCGCCTTGACTTAGTAATCATAAGTCCTAGGTTCGAGTCCCGGTCGGGGTAAAAAATGATTCATGTTTTCACATATGTAATGTGCTTATTTGATAATTTCATGGCCCGAATGAGATTGGGAATTGAATTAAATGCTAAAATGAAGCCACGAGTGAGGTTGGGGAATCTGTAATATGAACATAGTGGCATTCAGTTAGAATGCGTTCATTCCTAAGTATAGCAGATATAAGCTATAAGGTTGGATTCCTTTTAACCTTCTGTGGTGTAGTGGTAGCGCCTTGACTTAGTAATCATAAGTCCTAGGTTCGAGTCCCGGTCGGAGTAAAAAATGATTCATGTTTTCACATATGTAATGTGCTTATTTGATAATTTCATGGCCCGAATGAGATTGGGAATTGAATTAAATGCTAAAATGAAGCCACGAGTGAGGTTGGGGAATCTGTAATATGAACATAGTGGCATTCAGTTAGAATGCGTTCATTCCTAAGTATAGCAGATATAAGCTATAAGGTTGGATTCCTTTTAACCTTCTGTGGTGTAGTGGTAGCGCCTTGACTTAGTAATCATAAGTCCTAGGTTCGAGTCCCGGTCGGGGTAAAAAATGATTCATGTTTTCACATATGTAATGTGCTTATTTGATAATTTCATGGCCCGAATGAGATTGGGAATTGAATTAAATGCTAAAATGAAGCCACGAGTGAGGTTGGGGAATCTGTAATATGAACATAGTGGCATTCAGTTAGAATGCGTTCATTCCTAAGTATAGCAGATATAAGCTATAAGGTTGGATTCCTTTTAACCTTCTGTGGTGTAGTGGTAGCGCCTTGACTTAGTAATCATAAGTCCTAGGTTCGAGTCCCGGTCGGGGTAAAAAATGATTCATGTTTTCACATATGTAATGTGCTTATTTGATAATTTCATGGCCCGAATGAGATTGGGAATTGAATTAAATGCTAAAATGAAGCCACGAGTGAGGTTGGGGAATCTGTAATATGAACATAGTGGCATTCAGTTAGGATGCGTTCATTCCTAAGTATAGCAGATATAAGCTATAAGGTTGGATTCCTTTTAACCTTCTGTGGTGTAGTGGTAGCGCCTTGACTTAGTAATCATAAGTCCTAGGTTCGAGTCCCGGTCGGGGTAAAAAATGATTCATGTTTTCACATATGTAATGTGCTTATTTGATAATTTCATGGCCCGAATGAGATTGGGAATTGAATTAAATGCTAAAATGAAGCCACGAGTGAGGTTGGGGAATCTGTAATATGAACATAGTGGCATTCAGTTAGAATGCGTTCATTCCTAAGTATAGCAGATATAAGCTATAAGGTTGGATTCCTTTTAACCTTCTGTGGTGTAGTGGTAGCGCCTTGACTTAGTAATCATAAGTCCTAGGTTCGAGTCCCAGTCGGGGTAAAAAATGATTCATGTTTTCACATATGTAATGTGCTTATTTGATAATTTCATGGCCCGAATGAGATTGGGAATTGAATTAAATGCTAAAATGAAGCCACGAGTGAGGTTGGGGAATCTGTAATATGAACATAGTGGCATTCAGTTAGAATGCGTTCATTCCTAAGTATAGCAGATATAAGCTATAAGGTTGGATTCCTTTTAACCTTCTGTGGTGTAGTGGTAGCGCCTTGACTTAGTAATCATAAGTCCTAGGTTCGAGCCCCGGTCGGGGTAAAAAATGATTCATGTTTTCACATATGTAATGTGCTTATTTGATAATTTCATGGCCCGAATGAGATTGGGAATTGAATTAAATGCTAAAATGAAGCCACGAGTGAGGTTGGGGAATCTGTAATATGAACATAGTGGCATTCAGTTAGAATGCGTTCATTCCTAAGTATAGCAGATATAAGCTATAAGGTTGGATTCCTTTTAACCTTCTGTGGTGTAGTGGTAGCGCCTTGACTTAGTAATCATAAGTCCTAGGTTCGAGTCCCGGTCGGGGTAAAAAATGATTCATGTTTTCACATATGTAATGTGCTTATTTGATAATTTCATGGCCCGAATGAGATTGGGAATTGAATTAAATGCTAAAATGAAGCCACGAGTGAGGTTGGGGAATCTGTAATATGAACATAGTGGCATTCAGTTAGAATGCGTTCATTCCTAAGTATAGCAGATATAAGCTATAAGGTTGGATTCCTTTTAACCTTCTGTGGTGTAGTGGTAGCGCCTTGACTTAGTAATCATAAGTCCTAGGTTCGAGTCCCGGTCGGGGTAAAAAATGATTCATGTTTTCACATATGTAATGTGCTTATTTGATAATTTCATGGCCCGAATGAGATTGGGAATTGAATTAAATGCTAAAATGAAGCCACGAGTGAGGTTGGGGAATCTGTAATATGAACATAGTGGCATTCAGTTAGAATGCGTTCATTCCTAAGTATAGCAGATATAAGCTATAAGGTTGGATTCCTTTTAACCTTCTGTGGTGTAGTGGTAGCGCCTTGACTTAGTAATCATAAGTCCTAGGTTCGAGTCCCGGTCGGGGTAAAAAATGATTCATGTTTTCACATATGTAATGTGCTTATTTGATAATTTCATGGCCCGAATGAGATTGGGAATTGAATTAAATGCTAAAATGAAGCCACGAGTGAGGTTGGGGAATCTGTAATATGAACATAGTGGCATTCAGTTAGAATGCGTTCATTCCTAAGTATAGCAGATATAAGCTATAAGGTTGGATTCCTTTTAACCTTCTGTGGTGTAGTGGTAGCGCCTTGACTTAGTAATCATAAGTCCTAGGTTCGAGTCCCGGTCGGGGTAAAAAATGATTCATGTTTTCACATATGTAATGTGCTTATTTGATAATTTCATGGCCCGAATGAGATTGGGAATTGAATTAAATGCTAAAATGAAGCCACGAGTGAGGTTGGGGAATCTGTAATATGAACATAGTGGCATTCAGTTAGAATGCGTTCATTCCTAAGTATAGCAGATATAAGCTATAAGGTTGGATTCCTTTTAACCTTCTGTGGTGTAGTGGTAGCGCCTTGACTTAGTAATCATAAGTCCTAGGTTCGAGTCCCGGTCGGGGTAAAAAATGATTCATGTTTTCACATATGTAATGTGCTTATTTGATAATTTCATGGCCCGAATGAGATTGGGAATTGAATTAAATGCTAAAATGAAGCCACGAGTGAGGTTGGGGAATCTGTAATATGAACATAGTGGCATTCAGTTAGAATGCGTTCATTCCTAAGTATAGCAGATATAAGCTATAAGGTTGGATTCCTTTTAACCTTCTGTGGTGTAGTGGTAGCGCCTTGACTTAGTAATCATAAGTCCTAGGTTCGAGTCCCGGTCGGGGTAAAAAATGATTCATGTTTTCACATATGTAATGTGCTTATTTGATAATTTCATGGCCCGAATGAGATTGGGAATTGAATTAAATGCTAAAATGAAGCCACGAGTGAGGTTGGGGAATCTGTAATATGAACATAGTGGCATTCAGTTAGAATGCGTTCATTCCTAAGTATAGCAGATATAAGCTATAAGGTTGGATTCCTTTTAACCTTCTGTGGTGTAGTGGTAGCGCCTTGACTTAGTAATCATAAGTCCTAGGTTCGAGTCCCGGTCGGGGTAAAAAATGATTCATGTTTTCACATATGTAATGTGCTTATTTGATAATTTCATGGCCCGAATGAGATTGGGAATTGAATTAAATGCTAAAATGAAGCCACGAGTGAGGTTGGGGAATCTGTAATATGAACATAGTGGCATTCAGTTAGAATGCGTTCATTCCTAAGTATAGCAGATATAAGCTATAAGGTTGGATTCCTTTTAACCTTCTGTGGTGTAGTGGTAGCGCCTTGACTTAGTAATCATAAGTCCTAGGTTCGAGTCCCGGTCGGGGTAAAAAATGATTCATGTTTTCACATATGTAATGTGCTTATTTGATAATTTCATGGCCCGAATGAGATTGGGAATTGAATTAAATGCTAAAATGAAGCCACGAGTGAGGTTGGGGAATCTGTAATATGAACATAGTGGCATTCAGTTAGAATGCGTTCATTCCTAAGTATAGCAGATATAAGCTATAAGGTTGGATTCCTTTTAACCTTCTGTGGTGTAGTGGTAGCGCCTTGACTTAGTAATCATAAGTCCTAGGTTCGAGTCCCGGTCGGGGTAAAAAATGATTCATGTTTTCACATATGTAATGTGCTTATTTGATAATTTCATGGCCCAAATGAGATTGGGAATTGAATTAAATGCTAAAATGAAGCCACGAGTGAGGTTGGGGAATCTGTAATATGAACATAGTGGCATTCAGTTAGAATGCGTTCATTCCTAAGTATAGCAGATATAAGCTATAAGGTTGGATTCCTTTTAACCTTCTGTGGTGTAGTGGTAGCGCCTTGACTTAGTAATCATAAGTCCTAGGTTCGAGTCCCGGTCGGGGTAAAAAATGATTCATGTTTTCACATATGTAATGTGCTTATTTGATAATTTCATGACCCGAATGAGATTGGGAATTGAATTAAATGCTAAAATGAAGCCACGAGTGAGGTTGGGGAATCTCTAATATGAACATAGTGGCATTTAGTTAGAATGCGTTCATTCCTAAGTATAGCAGATATAAGCTATAAGGTTGGATTCCTTTTAACCTTCTGTGGTGTAGTGGTAGCGCCTTGACTTAGTAATCATAAGTCCTAGGTTCGAGTCCCGGTCGGGGTAAAAAATGATTCATGTTTTCACATATGTAATGTGCTTATTTGATAATTTCATGACCCGAATGATATTGGGAATTGAATTAAATGCTAAAATGAAGCCACGAGTGAGGTTGGGGAATCTGTATTTTGAACATAGTGGCATTCAGTTAGAATGCGTTCATTCCTAAGTATAGCAGATATAAGCTATAAGGTTGGATTCCATTTAACCTTCTGTGGTGTAGTGGTAGCGCCTTGACTTAGTAATCATAAGTCCTAGGTTCGAGTCCCGGTCGGGGTAAAAAATGATTCATGTTTTCACATATGTAATGTGCTTATTTGATAATTTCATGACCCGAATGAGATTGGGAATTGAATTAAATGCTAAAATGAAGCCACGAGTGAGGTTGGGGAATCTGTAATATGAACATAGTGGCATTCAGTTAGAATGCGTTCATTCCTAAGTATAGCAGATATAAGCTATAAGGTTGGATTCCTTTTAACCTTCTGTGGTGTAGTGGTAGCGCCTTGACTTAGTAATCATAAGTCCTAGGTTCGAGTCCCGGTCGGGGTAAAAAATGATTCATGTTTTCACATATGTAATGTGCTTATTTGATAATTTCATGACCCGAATGAGATTGGGAATTGAATTAAATGCTAAAAAGAAGCCACGAGTGAGGTTGGGGAATCTGTAATATGAACATAGTGGCATTCAGTTAGAATGCGTTCATTCCTAAGTATAGCAGATATAAGCTATAAGGTTGGATTCCTTTTAACCTTCTGTGGTGTAGTGGTAGCGCCTTGACTTAGTAATCATAAGTCCTAGGTTCGAGTCCCGGTCGGGGTAAAAAATGATTCATGTTTTCACATATGTAATGTGCTTATTTGGTAATTTCATGACCCGAATGAGATTGGGAATTGAATTAAATGCTAAAATGAAGCCACGAGTGAGGTTGGGGAATCTGTAATATGAACATAGTGGCATTCAGTTAGAATGCGTTCATTCCTAAGTATAGCAGATATAAGCTATAAGGTTGGATTCCTTTTAACCTTCTGTGGTGTAGTGGTAGCGCCTTGACTTAGTAATCATAAGTCCTAGGTTCGAGTCCCGGTCGGGGTAAAAAATGATTCATGTTTTCACATATGTAATGTGCTTATTTGATAATTTCATGGCCCGAATGAGATTGGGAATTGAATTAAATGCTAAAATGAAGCCACGAGTGAGGTTGGGGAATCTGTAATATGAACATAGTGGCATTCAGTTAGAATGCGTTCATTCCTAAGTATAGCAGATATAAGCTATAAGGTTGGATTCCTTTTAACCTTCTGTGGTGTAGTGGTAGCGCCTTGACTTAGTAATCATAAGTCCTAGGTTCGAGTCCCGGTCGGGGTAAAAAATGATTCATGTTTTCACATATGTAATGTGCTTATTTGATAATTTCATGGCCCGAATGAGATTGGGAATTGAATTAAATGCTAAAATGAAGCCACGAGTGAGGTTGGGGAATCTGTAATATGAACATAGTGGCATTCAGTTAGAATGCGTTCATTCCTAAGTATAGCAGATATAAGCTATAAGGTTGGATTCCTTTTAACCTTCTGTGGTGTAGTGGTAGCGCCTTGACTTAGTAATCATAAGTCCTAGGTTCGAGTCCCGGTCGGGGTAAAAAATGATTCATGTTTTCACATATGTAATGTGCTTATTTGATAATTTCATGGCCCGAATGAGATTGGGAATTGAATTAAATGCTAAAATGAAGCCACGAGTGAGGTTGGGGAATCTGTAATATGAACATAGTGGCATTCAGTTAGAATGCGTTCATTCCTAAGTATAGCAGATATAAGCTATAAGGTTGGATTCCTTTTAACCTTCTGTGGTGTAGTGGTAGCGCCTTGACTTAGTAATCATAAGTCCTAGGTTCGAGTCCCGGTCGGGGTAAAAAATGATTCATGTTTTCACATATGTAATGTGCTTATTTGATAATTTCATGGCCCGAATGAGATTGGGAATTGAATTAAATGCTAAAATGAAGCCACGAGTGAGGTTGGGGAATCTGTAATATGAACATAGTGGCATTCAGTTAGAATGCGTTCATTCCTAAGTATAGCAGATATAAGCTATAAGGTTGGATTCCTTTTAACCTTCTGTGGTGTAGTGGTAGCGCCTTGACTTAGTAATCATAAGTCCTAGGTTCGAGTCCCGGTCGGGGTAAAAAATGATTCATGTTTTCACATATGTAATGTGCTTATTTGATAATTTCATGGCCCGAATGAGATTGGGAATTGAATTAAATGCTAAAATGAAGCCACGAGTGAGGTTGGGGAATCTGTAATATGAACATAGTGGCATTCAGTTAGAATGCGTTCATTCCTAAGTATAGCAGATATAAGCTATAAGGTTGGATTCCTTTTAACCTTCTGTGGTGTAGTGGTAGCGCCTTGACTTAGTAATCATAAGTCCTAGGTTCGAGTCCCGGTCGGGGTAAAAAATGATTCATGTTTTCACATATGTAATGTGCTTATTTGATAATTTCATGGCCCGAATGAGATTGGGAATTGAATTAAATGCTAAAATGAAGCCACGAGTGAGGTTGGGGAATCTGTAATATGAACATAGTGGCATTCAGTTAGAATGCGTTCATTCCTAAGTATAGCAGATATAAGCTATAAGGTTGGATTCCTTTTAACCTTCTGTGGTGTAGTGGTAGCGCCTTGACTTAGTAATCATAAGTCCTAGGTTCGAGTCCCGGTCGGGGTAAAAAATGATTCATGTTTTCACATATGTAATGTGCTTATTTGATAATTTCATGGCCCGAATGAGATTGGGAATTGAATTAAATGCTAAAATGAAGCCACGAGTGAGGTTGGGGAATCTGTAATATGAACATAGTGGCATTCAGTTAGAATGCGTTCATTCCTAAGTATAGCAGATATAAGCTATAAGGTTGGATTCCTTTTAACCTTCTGTGGTGTAGTGGTAGCGCCTTGACTTAGTAATCATAAGTCCTAGGTTCGAGTCCCGGTCGGGGTAAAAAATGATTCATGTTTTCACATATGTAATGTGCTTATTTGATAATTTCATGGCCCGAATGAGATTGGGAATTGAATTAAATGCTAAAATGAAGCCACGAGTGAGGTTGGGGAATCTGTAATATGAACATAGTGGCATTCAGTTAGAATGCGTTCATTCCTAAGTATAGCAGATATAAGCTATAAGGTTGGATTCCTTTTAACCTTCTGTGGTGTAGTGGTAGCGCCTTGACTTAGTAATCATAAGTCCTAGGTTCGAGTCCCGGTCGGGGTAAAAAATGATTCATGTTTTCACATATGTAATGTGCTTATTTGATAATTTCATGGCCCGAATGAGATTGGGAATTGAATTAAATGCTAAAATGAAGCCACGAGTGAGGTTGGGGAATCTGTAATATGAACATAGTGGCATTCAGTTAGAATGCGTTCATTCCTAAGTATAGCAGATATAAGCTATAAGGTTGGATTCCTTTTAACCTTCTGTGGTGTAGTGGTAGCGCCTTGACTTAGTAATCATAAGTCCTAGGTTCGAGTCCCGGTCGGGGTAAAAAATGATTCATGTTTTCACATATGTAATGTGCTTATTTGATAATTTCATGGCCCGAATGAGATTGGGAATTGAATTAAATGCTAAAATGAAGCCACGAGTGAGGTTGGGGAATCTGTAATATGAACATAGTGGCATTCAGTTAGAATGCGTTCATTCCTAAGTATAGCAGATATAAGCTATAAGGTTGGATTCCTTTTAACCTTCTGTGGTGTAGTGGTAGCGCCTTGACTTAGTAATCATAAGTCCTAGGTTCGAGTCCCGGTCGGGGTAAAAAATGATTCATGTTTTCACATATGTAATGTGCTTATTTGATAATTTCATGGCCCGAATGAGATTGGGAATTGAATTAAATGCTAAAATGAAGCCACGAGTGAGGTTGGGGAATCTGTAATATGAACATAGTGGCATTCAGTTAGAATGCGTTCATTCCTAAGTATAGCAGATATAAGCTATAAGGTTGGATTCCTTTTAACCTTCTGTGGTGTAGTGGTAGCGCCTTGACTTAGTAATCATAAGTCCTAGGTTCGAGTCCCGGTCGGGGTAAAAAATGATTCATGTTTTCACATATGTAATGTGCTTATTTGATAATTTCATGGCCCGAATGAGATTGGGAATTGAATTAAATGCTAAAATGAAGCCACGAGTGAGGTTGGGGAATCTGTAATATGAACATAGTGG
>JAXCGZ010023179.1:0-7500 GCA_037179515.1 Halocaridina rubra
TAAAGTTTTAAAAATTCATGATCAAACCAGAACTCGTAATAATGGATTTAAGCTTGATAAGTTTAGGTTCAGAAGGGAAATTGGTAAAAATTGGTTTGGTAATAGAGTAGCTGATGCATGGAACAAGCTTCCTAGTATGATAGTAAATGCCAATACCTTAGACACCTTCAAATGTAGATTAGATAGACATATGACAGAGGTAGGGTGGGTATAAATAGGTTAGTGCTTATTAGAAAAATCATAAAAAGAAAAATAGAATAAATAAGTAGAGTAGAATAGAATAGGTTAGACATGCTGAAAATACAATTCAAAAATGGAGCTGCCTCGTGTGTGCCAGTAGGCATGTTGCAGTGTCCTCTATTCTTATGTTCTTATGTTCTTATGTTCTTATGTCATAACAGATAAGGATGTGTATGCTATTTCAGTAAAGTCCTTTGCAACATTAAACAGAAAGGAATTGATTTATGCTTCGATGTTTCTGCAGTTGTACACTAAGTTATTTTGATTTTGTTTTTTCTTTTTAGATGTTAGAAAATGATCGCAGTTGCACTCTGTCCCTTTGTATAGTAGGGCAGGAAGTTAAGTCATAAATAAGGGCCTTACAAGCAAAAATTGTTTTTATTTTTTGAAGAAAAATATATTTTTGCTCTCTCTCTCTCTCTCTCTCTCTCTCTCTCTCTCTCTCTCTCTCTCTCTCTCTCTCTCTCTCTCTCTCTCTCTCTCTCTCTCTCTCTCTCTCTCTCTCTCTCTCTCTCTCTCTCTCTCTCTCTCTCTCTCTCTCTCTCTCTCTCCTATCTTTCACTCTACTCTGAGACTGACATGTGCTCCTTCCGATGCTAACAGAATGTTGCCTTATTGATTTTTTTCTATTGTTTTTTTTTCAGTGCTGCTAGGCGATAATTGTGCCTACATTTTATTTTAGTTGATAGATTTTTGCACGTTGTTATTGCATAAATACTGATTAGACATCAGTAGCACCGACTTTTGCGTAAATATTTCTGCCACATATTGCAACTGTTTTAGAAAATAGCTAAAGCTCCCAGTGACAAATTGGGCAACAAAACAAAACAACAAGAAAGAAAAAAAGAAGTTGACGTTTATACTCTATATATATATATACAGATATATTTATACATATTATGACTGCAGGAATTTGAATAGCCAGAGGCTATTCCTGAATTGATGTTGCTATTTTTTTGAGTTATTTTGTTATCCTTAGCTACTGTGAACATAGTTTTTTATTCTTGCTACTCTCATTTTGTGGGCTGTTATTGTTGCTATCATTCAATGGCCTTTTGCTAATTATTATTTTCGCAATGCAATCAGCAGTAACCTGATGATTTGTATCTTTTATCTGAATTCATGCTTGATATTACTGTAGTCACTGCTAATAAGAATATATCTTTAGTGGCTTTTCTCAGCATTTAATGATTGTTCCTTTTGATATCGATAGTAAAGTAATATTATGTATCAGTTACCCAGCTAAGTCTTAAGTATCTGGGAATGTTAATCTAATGGTGTAGATAAATGTGCAAGTAAAGAACATATTTCCAGGCAACCCCGACCTGCAAGTTCTAAAAGTCTTTAGATTTTGTTCTCTCTCAAACAAGTCCCTGTTGCCCATTGAATAGAGATTGCAAGCGCTTGCAGTTGCAGGGGAGGCGAAGTATGGCCTCGGATTACCGATATATGGCCATTGTTTGTACCCCGAAGTAATATGTAGCCTTTCTTACAACTGTATTAGTGACATTAGGTTCAAATTTTCGTCCTGAGAATCTACTTCATATGTACGCGTGTTTTGCAGCTACAGAAGAGAAAGCCGCTGTGATATTGCAGGTGTCCGAAAAGGGGTGGTTACAGTCAAGGCCCACCTCAGGGATGGATTGAAGCCAGGCTGGAGGGGTTCAGTACAGATGCATCGGCACCCTCCTTTTTTTGTCTAGTCAGTCTCCAGGGAAGAAGAGGATTCGTGATATGTGTACAAACCTGGGCCCGCAATGAAGAGTACAGAGGGGGAGCGAAAACGAGAGGAAACAAGGATACTGTTATATAACGCCTAGCAAGAATTTCATGATCAAGGGAGAGGAAACAGAAGTCTTTTAAAACATCCTAATAATGCCGAAGAAGCCATGTAAACGAATTGATGAGATTAAAAGACCGAGCAAACCCCATAGTCCTCGATAGCGCCTGGAGGACATGAAGGAAGAAATGTTCCTCCAAGAACGAAAAAATAGTATTAAGTCCTAATTTTAAGACAAATCAATGCCCCATAGTAACATGATAGGAATAGAAATTATAGGATGAGGTTTCTTATAATAATTACCATATATTGATTGTGCATGCTAACCCTACATTTATAATATTATGTTATTCACTATCGCATTTTAAATGCTCATACATACTAATGGTCTACATGATTCACAAACGTAATCACACTGACTTCATTTGTACTGTTGTAACCTTGTTGCCACTGATTCTAAGTACATGTTGCAAGTACAATGTTAAACCTTCATTTTTAATTTTTTTATATTACCATTGATTGTTAAATTTACAGCTGCAAAAGTGTCGTATGACCTCAGGTCCTAGGTAAGTTTTGTGGAGAAAGATCTTAGACGAAAATGTTTTATATTATGTCCAGTAAGTTCTAATATCAGTTTGTCCTTGAATAGTAATTACATATTGTAATTGTGAATGTTTTTAACTTTTCACACCGTAACAAATGTTTTGTTTTAAAAGTGCTTGCATACATCATGTCCAAATGTATTGTGTACTATTTGATTAATGAAATAGCTTTCTTAGCTATGTTCTTAAGTGATTTTGCCAATGATTCCTAGCTATATGTTGCAATTAAGAATACGTAACTTTGATTTTGTGATTTTGATTACAATGCTATTATAGAGAACAGATTTCTCTTTGTCAGTTTTGTTGCATAGTAACTTTGATATTACAGTACTCTGTTAAGATAATTGTATTATGATTTCCCACAAGGAAATAGACGCCCTGCATGCTCTAGAGCGTCCAGAAAAGTTTGTCTGTAAGATTATTATTAAGCTATAAGAATAATGCTATGTTCCTTTAATCTGTTTAGAAGTTCATAGAAATAGGAATTCTTAGATGATAGCTTAAATAATTTGGCCCCGTTTTTATTGTAAACTAATGTCAGTTAGGATATATAAAAAAGCTCTCAAAAGATAACCCATGTCTCCACTGAAATAGAGAAATTTCAGTTTGGCTGTGGGGGATGTCGCATGACTGAAGTCTCGCTGAAGTCACATGAAATCCTGCTGAAGCCAGGATATGAAACCTGTAACAAGTCTTGAGAAGTAACGGCCGAGGGTACAGATGTTTTATTGCATATCCCCCATGTGTGGGTTTTGGGTCCAGGCCATGTTTGCCCTAGGTTTATGGCTGGACACATGGAACTAATATCCGGTGCCAAGTACCCCAAGAGGTCTAAAAGATAAGGCAGTCCTCGAAAACACCACAAAGGTTGTAACCATTTGATCCATATGTATGTGCATACCCTGGAGAGATGCCCCAATAGCTGCAGGCGATTTAGAACTTCTTCTGCTAAAACAACCCCTCCCCAAAGAGGAGGGACTCCTCTTTGAACCTGAAGTCTATTGGCAGAACTGGACTACATGACACGCCCTGCCCGTTGGGTATTTCAAGAATCCCCGAGGCAGAAAGAGTGTTAGTCAGTACTTTCCCAGGGGCACGAACAGATCATAGATTTTGATAGTCATACGGTTGGGGGCATTGAGACGTCGTATATGTTGTACTCTAGAATAAATCTAAGTTAAAGGAACCACCGCTTGTCCATTCTTACCTTGCACCCTTCTGGTGTTGATAGTAACGTAGTGATTAGTCCTTACAACAACAAGGCACAACACTCCCCGTCTCTATTTCTCTATGCTTTCTTTCTCATCATTGCTAGCATTATCATGACTGACTATTCTCTCAACCTGTCATTTTTTTGATCATCCTCTTAATTCTGCCTTGTCCACATGTTCCTAGTTTTTCTTATGTTTTATGTTTTTTGGTGCCAGGGCAGCATGAGAGCAATTTTCATTGCCCGTCCCGGTGTCACATTACTGAGACACAAGAGGAGCGAAGAATTGAACAAGGAGTTACTGTCAGTATTCATAACAGAATTACTCCACCCCCTCAGAGTGGAGAGATGAGAGATCGTGAGCCAGTATTAGAGAACATCTTCCCAGCTACAGAGGAATGGGAAGCGGTGAAGGAATTAGATGCTCATAAAGCTATTGGACCTAAGACATATCCCTGCTCTTGACCAGGATTCGAACTTAGAACACACTTAATAATCCCTCATTGTGCATAGGGCGCTACTAATTGAACCACCTAATGTATAAGAGAAGTGATAAACCTCTCAGCTAACTGCTGAAACTGGAGCATGACCACACTCTACTGAATATCTTTGTCCATTTTACTTCTACTTCCCAACCTTACTAGTGGCTTGTTTTCGCATTAATTCAAATTTTTTTTCTGAAGGCATCTACAATAGTCAAATAAACACATAATAATAAACAAATAAACAAAGATATATAAACAAAAATAAACACGTATGCATTACCATGCAACATATGACTGACCCTATCCAGGCAGGATTAGAACTCATAATACAACTGATAATTTAAAAAAATGTGCCAAAGGCACTACCGATTGTGTTACTTGTGTGGATCATTGAAATAAATTACTAATTTAAAGTGTCTGTATAAAAGCTTAATGCTAAAAACTTAAATAAGGTGTTGAAATAAAATCTTTACCTAAAAGCTTGAAAAAGATCGAAGTAAAGTATTGAATAAAAGCATAAAAACACGAGCGTGGATAGTATTCAAAACCTTGAATAAAATCCATGAACTAAATGAATACAGACTAAGTAAAATCATGAACTAAACATCTTAAACGTTGTTTAAATAAATCATTGACAAAGAAGTTTAAAATAAAAAGCATACACTAAAATTTAAAAAAAAAAACTATATTGCAAACAAAAGCGTTAATTTAAACAAAAAGCGTGTATAAAATACCTGAACTAATAATGTGATTAACAGCACAAACATAAGCTTGAACTAAAATATTAACTTTAAGTTTTAATAAAGAAACTGAACAAAAGTTTGGAACTGAACTCTTAAACTAAAACTGAAAGGAAAAGCGTAATTTATATTTAGATAAAAGATTGAATGAAAGTTCGAAACTAAAATTCTGAACTAAATCTGAACTGAAATTAAATTTTAACAAATTAGTGGAATTAAAAGCTTACACTTAAAACTTAACTAAAAAGCTTAAATACAAATCTGAATACAAGATTGAAACTGAAAGCTTGAACAAAAAACCTTGAAAATCGAAGTTTGAATAAAAAATGAACTCTTCAGCCTTGTCGAAAGCTTTACATATGTTCATATGGGATCACTGTATTTCCTTATCCTCTTAGGAATTTAATGGTTGAATATGGCTTAAAATTTTACTGCCGGATTCCCCTCCAGACTCCAAGCCTCTCCATTTATCCGGCCTTTGGACCGGCATTGAGCTTAGCTGGCGTGCTCCCTCAAGGGTTGGTACGTAGGGCCTGAATTAACAAACAGAAAAGAGCAAAAAAAAAAAAAAATCTACATAAAGAAGTGCTTGGTATGTCTATAGCTTTAAGGAGTGGCTTACCACACACACGCACACACACACAAACACAAATCCATGTCTGTCTTCCACTCTCTATAGGCCTAAAAATATTTTTGTCTTTAACATTCATTTCTCTGCTTATTTTCGCTTCCTTATTATTTAGCACTTTTTATTATTATTATTATTATTATTATTATTATTATTATTATTATTATTATTATTATTATTATTATTATTATTATTATTATTATCATATTTAATTTCTACAATACATTTATCACGTTATATGTTTGCAAATTTTGGTTTTTATTGACTTGTTATGTTATCTTTTCTTTATTGCTGCATTTTGTATACATTCGTGTTATTTTTATGCGGATTTTGTATTTATATTAACATCACATTACAGCCGTAATGCTTTGATATTGATAATTCCTTTATAATGACTGATAATTATATCACATTTTATTTATTTTTATTGATATAATTATTACCAATAATTCACTATTTTAGAGCCTAACTCTCTAACATGTGGATTTAGCACACACACACACACACACACACACACACACACACACACACACACACACACACACACACACACACACACACACACAGTCTTGAAATTCCTTCATGGTTATGATAGAGTGGATAGGGATCGATATTTTGATATGGCTGGCTCTAGAACTAGAGGTCATGGTTTGAAGCTTCGTAAGAAAAGTTCTTTGCAGGATGTAAGGAAATACTTTTTCAGTGTAAGAGTAGTTGATAATTGGAATTCACTAAGCGAGGAGGTAGTTAATGCTATCTCAATCCATAGTTTTAAGGACAGGTATGATAAGTATCACTAAGTATAAAATGGAACCGATCAGGAGACGGGAAGATACGAGCTTTGGGCTCTTTCCCGTAAACACAATTAGGTAATCACAATTAGGTAATCACACACACACGCAAATCATTCCTGCCTGTATGCCTCTATGCTGTAAGAAGAGTCTAAAAGGTATATTCAAGGTGTTAAAGGAAAATGGATTCCACCCTAGATTTCCTAAGATAGCGCAGGAGGAAACTACATAGGATAAAATAGGGGTATGGCCATCCCTCCACCACTCAAGCCACTTTCACACCAAAATGGCATGTCGCACGTGGCACGCCAGTTGAAAACGAACATCCGGATATATATGAAACCATTCGCACAGAAGTGGCACATGGGACGTGTCACGCCACTTCTGTTTGAAAGCTTTCATATATTTCCGGATGTTCGTTGGCAACTGGCGTGCCCGGGCAGCCGTGCGCGCCCGGGGATGGCCGGGGGCGAGCGGCAGCCTGCCCGAGCCATATGGTCTAAAACTTAAGAAATATATTTCATTTCATATTTCACTTATATTCTATTTCGATTCTCTAAACTTAACTCTCTCTCTCTCTCTCTCTCTCTCTCTCTCTCTCTCTCTCTCTCTCTCTCTCTCTCTCTCTCTCTCTCTCTCTCTCTCTCTCTCTCTCTCTCTCTCTAATACACAAACACACACACACACACACACACACAATCACGCACTCACACACAAACACGTTTATCTAGGAATTTGAATTAATTTCTCCACAAAGAATAATAAAATTAGGATGAAAAATTAAGAGATGAGAGAAATAATAATATAATAATAATAATAATATAATAATAATAATAATAATATTAATAATAATAATAATAATAATAATAATAATAATAATAATAATAATAATAATAATAATAATAATAATAATGAATATTAATAACAATAATAATAATAGCAATATAAATAATAATAAGTCATAATAATAGCGATAACAATACTACTACTGCTACTACAAATAATATTAATAATAAAAATAATA